>SGJC01001719.1:0-12386 GCA_009887335.1 Henneguya salminicola
AAAATTTCATTGTTAACGTGCTGATACTCTATCCACTATACATGTACTATGTCGGTCGGTACGCTAATTGTAATTGTACAAAAAAATATTCAGTTACATGTTCTTTCATACCTAATCGAATATTTTATTTTATTCTTCACACAAAATAATTATTTCATCTGTTTAAATGGAAAAATAAAATTTTAATATTGATTTTTCTTGTTTGAAATCCCCACGCGGTTAAAACAAAATGGCGGACGGAAACTAAGAAGTGTGTGTCTGTGTGTGCGTTTTTTTTCAGCTGGATATCACATGATCGATCTTTGCTCAAAGTTTCATGACAAAATGAGTTATAACAAAAATACACTGGACCCTCGCTATAACGTGGATCCTACCATGGATGCGAGAAACAGCATTATAAAGAGAGTCCAGTGTAGTTTAAACCAGCGGTTCCTAACCTTTCTGACGTTGTGACCCCTTAATATTATTTTTCCAGTTGGGCCAACGTCAACGATAAATTAATTGGGTTGCCCCTCCGTCAATACAATTTTTTCAGCTAACTAACATGTATATTTGACCTCTAAAAAAAGTCTGATCATTTATAGGCCCCATGTTTTTTAGTTACAAATTTTCTATAATTGAATCCTTATAATTTATCAGCAAAAAAATAAAATGTTTAACATTACACTTTGAGTGTGTATTGTGCAATGTACATTAAACAATGCAGAGTATCACATAATCGCAGTTACTAACTTTAATGTTGAAACCTTACAAAATTTAAACAGAAAATAAAGTTGAAGAAAGCAAGAATCTTATTAATTATAACAACAAAAATGTTAGAGTTTCAAAACCAAAAAGCATCAGGGAGAAGGCTGTGTTTGCTTCTTTCTCGCCAGATCAGAAATTCTGGGAGCAGTCTTTGCAAGAGCACAACGTAAATGATCTTCTCCAAAAGTCTACTGCTGTATTTAGATTTGATAACCAACAAGCTTGAAAAGCCTGATTTACAAAGATATGTTGTTGGAAAAGGGAAGAAGCATGCGCAAGACGATCTCAGACAGAAAAGGTTATGACTGCAAACATTTGATCAGAAATTTGACAACTAATATTGAAAAGAAGTCATTTTTTGCTGCATTGCCGGTAATAAGTTTTATAAACTCCTCTTTTGCATTCTTAGGAGCATCTTCAACTCTGATGGCGAATGGGCTTTAAGCAAGTGCAACTGATGTGTCAGATAAATTTTAAAAATATCTTCTTCAAGAATTTTCAAGTGTTCTTTGACAGAAAGTATTTTTCAATTTATTATTTCCTATTCAATGTCCTTTTTCTCAAAACAAACAGATAAGTTCGACAACATGTAAATTCTATTTTCATCCAATTTTTTTCCCCAAAGTTTCAATTGGAATTCTCGGATCTTTTCTAACACATCTAGGAATGTCGCATTTGGTCATTAGAGCGATAAATTCAACTCGGTTAAGATGGCAAAGATGTCAACCATGTAAGAAATTTTGTGAAGTTGATTTTTGTCCCTGAAAAGTGCTTCAAACTGAGGTTGAGATTTTTGGTTAAAAAACGCTTTCAATTCATCACGAAGATTAAAAAGACGTTTTAAAACTTGGCATCTTGACAATCATCTCTCTTCAGTATGAAATAACAAAACAATATTGAATGCAGCCAACTTACTGCAAAATTTTGAAAACAGGCGGCTGTTAAAACACAGATTTTACAAAATTCACGCCCCTTACAACGTTTTTCATTGTTTCTTGAAATTCTTGTAGCACAGTCATTATTGCTCGAGGCAATGCCCTTGTGGTACGGCGTCCCTAGAGGGAAGAGGTTGGTGTGATTTTTAGTACGAGAGACCCCCCCCACTACCGCTGAATCATATCAGTAATGCCTACCTGGCGCCTGCATGGGCAGACCGGGGGACCGTGAAGCCCCTCTCGAAAGAGACCAGTAAGGCTTTACACATCCAGGCCGAGTACAAAAAAAAACAGCCATTATTGCTAACAGTTGCCAATGAATCATACAGTGAGTTCCGATAACTTTCGGCAATGCATTTATCCTCAAATGTTGAAACCCAGGTATACATCCTAGCATTGTTGGAGCTCCGTCTGTGCAAACGCAACAACCATTTTTACAAGGGATGCCATGATTTTTCAGAAATAAACCAACTGTGTTTAATACATCATGTGCGGTAGTTGTCGTTTTAAGTGGTTTGAAAAAAATAAACTCATCTTTGAAATCGCTTATCTGAATATACCGCACGTAAACTAGTACCTGAGAGCAGTTTGCCGCATCTGTTGATTCATCAAGCTGGATGCTGAATATTTCAAGTGGAGCATAACTCGAACAATATCTTTGGTTGCTGGTAACAGCCAGTCCTCCGCATTGGTGTGATGTTTCTTGGCTTTGTCGATCCGGAGAGCCACAAAATAGAAGCTTCCATGGCGGATACATTTTCCCGCTGGTACTTGCTCCCTGAATCAAGTCTGTTTTTCTTGACGCCATCAGATTTTTTCTTAAAATACTGGAATCCTTTCTTGCAAAGTTAGGATGTTTAGCATCAAAATTGAGTTTTAGTTTGTTGGGCTTTATCGATTCGGTTGACATAATTTCGTTGCAAATTCCGCATGGTGGCTTTTCAATTTCTGCTCCAACTATTAAAGTAAAGTCATACTGCAAAAATTTCTCACTATATTTTCTTTTCCTAACACTTTTCTCTCACTGATTCCTTATCATAGGCACGCTAATTTTATAAATATAAGTTAGGCCAACATAAAATGTTATAATATAAACATAAGTTTAGTTCCCTTATATAATTAGAAACTATGAAGCACATGCATAAAAATTGTTACTAAAAGCTAATAAAAATTGTTTCGCGGGAAACTGACATGATTTCATTTGCGTCCCTAAGCGCGTAATTTCGTAAAAGAATTGAAATGGCTAAAATTATTAAATTACATAAGCTAGAGATATTAATCGAATGAATCATAGTATTGTATCTCGCTGCAGTGAGGCAAGAGTAGTAGTATAGATTAAAATGATTGACTGGCGTAGCCTAATCACAGTATATAACTTGCGAATTAGAAATTGTACAAATTCTACAAAAAACGCATTTTTGTTATTTAAAAAATTAATTTTCAGAATATCTCGGGCGGCCACTGGAAAATTGTCAGGCAACCCATAGGTTGGGAACTGCTGGTTTAAACGGTTTAATTTTAAAAATCGTTTTCTTCTCGCCGTGAAGGCGGCACAACAAATTATGAAAAAAATGGCGGATACTTATTATAATTTATATTTTTAAACAAATTACTATTTTAATTTTAGAAGCGAATCAATACATTATTATTATACTTTCGTTGTCAATAAAATTAAATATTTTTATCATTTATTCCATCATAAATTGTTTTTCTCCCTTTTCCCTTATAAGATGCATTAATTCTTGCTACTATTCTGTTTTATTTCATTCCAGGTGCTTTCTTTTGTAATTGTATGCGCGTGCGTTTTAGAATGCATGAATTTGTGAGAATGATGGAATACTGATGTGTATTAAATGCATCTGCCAAGTTGAAATAACTTTTGAAATAGTCTGTTCTGATTAAAAAACCACAGTAGGATGTGTGTTAATATGACAAAGACAGGAGTAAAAAGCCGTTCTGTCAGAAGCACTACCAATAAACCGCTTTAAATTACTTCGCACGTTCTACTTCCTGCTACTTTAATGCTTCATTATGGGATGACCTCTGAGATATTTGTTTTTCCAGAATTTGGTTTCGTCTATTTTGACCGTAATTCACTGGTTGGCAAAAATAATATCCTCGTATTTAAGACTCTCAGATGCTCCCATTTCTAAAGTAGTTAACGTAATAGCTTATGGTTATTCCAAAAAAGGGTTTGCTATTATTTTCATTAACATTGATTTTACGCATGCGATCCTAAAGTATGCCAATTACAAAATATTACACGTGGAAACCATTTGGAAATTGGAAAAGGTTATTTAAAAGACCCTCCTACTATTTTTGCATTTTTTCCTGAAAGAAAATTCTTGTATTTATAACGATATGGTTTTTGGTTGATTAAAATCAATCCCTACCAAAACTAAAACGTGACGAAATTTACGGTCGATAATATGTTTTGAATATTTTTTCTTCGTAAATAAAAAAAAATTCTTAACGGACTCAATTAATGATTATTTTGTTAGCAGAAAATATATAGTGGTTGCAATTCCAACGATGATCCAGCATCAGAGCTTTAATCTTTAAGGTGTGTTGATCGTATCGTTAAACCTTATAAAACGTAGGGAAAGCCAATAAATTTAAGTAGTGTATCTAACTTTAATAATCAGTCACCATCGATGATATTATTAACGTCTAAAAACCCTTTAATATATCAATTTTATTTGACCTAATATATTATCCGCTATAATATGGGTGAAAAAAACGTTTATCTGAGACGGTATATATTTGTCAATGTTTAAAGCTCGTGGGCCACAAAATACCCCAAAAAGTGATAAAATCTTTTAGTTTATCCTTCAATTCAGTCGTTCGTTGAAGATAGTGAAACATAAATAATGTTTGAGTATAATTGAGATTTACCGAGGGCTCTAGTTTGAGCTACCGTAACTTTAAACGAATTATTTTGGTCATGCTCGTGTATTTTAATTAATTTATGTAAGATAAAAATATGGAGGTCTTACAAAAATACCCCGGTAAGGGCATGCGCATTGGAACAAGACAGCCGCTGCTTTTTTTATATAAGATATTATTTGAAGCAAATGATAGATTGATTTGATGGTTTTAACGTAAAATTAGACTCCATAACTTCGTAATATTACGCTTATGTTCGTAAATAATGTCAAAAGAGATTGTTTGTGAAATAAGCTCGGGGGTTATACAGAAAAATTCTGAAGGAAGCATTAAGTTATTCACTGACAGGCTTGAATGGAAATCTAAAGTCCCCTTAGAAGATGAGCTGGCTATAAAATACAATGAAATTAAATGTTTATATTATTTTCTCTTTAAAAGCAGTGGTTAAACTCAGTCCAGAAGTACCAGATAAACTTTATCTGCGTCTTATCATGATGAATGATAACCAATACACATTTCACTTTTTTTCATCAAATTTCGAAACAGATTTAGACAATAGGACAAAAACTAAATCTTTAATCGCAAAACTAATGGCAGCGCTTAAAAAAAATAACGATAATGAATTTTCATTAAATTTTGAAGAGAAAAATAAGTTTAAATATTAAATTATAACTAGATTATTATCATCCGATCCGAAACTTTACGAACTATACAAAGAATTAGTCGTGAATGGCTTAATTTCCCCCGAAGAGTTTTGGTCAAGTCCAAGCGTTTTAGAAAACTGTCACGGACAAACAATTAAAACATCAATTAAATTAAAATCAACTAAATTAGGAATCCCTAGCGGCTTTTGGTCATTATTAGCCCCCGTAAGTAAAGGTTGTAATGAAATCTGTCTCAATTTGACTTCCGAGTGTATAAATGCAATATTTTTAGCATATCCTGCAGGTATTAATATACTTATCATTAAGTTAAAACAAAATTTGACGAGATGGTTCCTCGTGAGGTATTAGATTTAAAAATCAACTAACAGATATCCGAGATGGATTTTTGGACTCGATTTTTTCAAGCCCAATATTTCTACCGCGATCGTAGTAAATCGGTGAAAGAAACCAATAACATGTTTCTTCAAATATTTATTGAGGCTGATTCAAATTTTAAAAATGAAATTATATCGGGATATGATAATATTGATTTTAATTTACAAAACCCGGCGACAGCTCCCGAAGTATCGGTTTGAAATCATCAAAATAGGGTTATGGTGGTATTCTTGACATGGATCTTTCCAACAATCCAGATTTTTTCCCATCTCGTCGGTTTAATCTTCAAAGCCGAACACTACTAAAAACATTTCAAGATTCTAGTCTTTCAATTAAAACACTTAAGACTGTATTTTATAAAAATAAATAAATAGAACCCATTTAAGTCTGCTATGGGAACCTTTGCAGAGAACGGTCTTGATGCGACCAGTATTGATTTAGACAGTGAAAAATTTAGCGGGTTGGCGTGCGCCGTAGAAGTACATGTGTTATTTGCGCCTTATCATAGAGCTTAACAGCTGTTTCCAAGTTTGATAATTATGATAAAATAATGCTCGAGCTTGAGCAATGGAAGCATGTGAATTACAATGTATTTTTTGAAATCAATCCTTAGAACTCGCATTTATACACGCATCCTCCGATTGAATTAAAAATACAGGATACTTTGATACGTAAAAATTTAAACAAATAAGCTAAGAGAAACTTGACTCGGATATTTGTGATCAGTATAGCTTCCATTGCCATATCTTTTACGAACTTTTACGAGTTTTCTGGAGTAGTTTTCCAATCTCTACAGCTATTATCATCAAGGTAAAATATTTTTTTACTCTAAAAGCTTCATAAAAGAATGTCCAGCATTGATAAATATTTCTCAGATAAATATATACCATGGCTAAGTAATACAAATCTTCCATGCGTTAGACGTGTAATTTTTTAACGTTAGGAGGGATCTCATATCGACCAAATGATTCAGGCAGCTCGGGATAAATACACTCTGGCATGCTCAAAATTTGTGAAAAAATAAATTAGAATATATAATTGTTATTTTTTACAGAAACCCTGCTCCCTATTATTAACATATTTAATGTTGGTATTTTTAAAATATCGACTCTGCAACGTCGCTTTTTTTTAAATAATATGTGTGGTGCACGAAAATATGTTTCATATAATTCCTGGGCATAACTTCGATCATATTGAGAAATACCGTTCGTCTGCGCGTGCGTCGAACTAATAGTAGACTTAAATAACGTTTCTAAATTCTATTTGTCAACAACAATTTACGTATCCTAAGATACATATTTTAATTTCTTTCTACCACTAAATATGTTTGCATCACAACCCTGTTCAAATTGTATATTCCTATCGCCATTAAATAAAAAATCATATTTTTTGAAAAATAATTAATAGCCTATTATTATTATTATCATAATCACTTATAAGCCTTTTTGTTTTTAATCTTATAAAGTTCAAATTAAAAAAATACCATTTAATAGAATTTTTATACTTTTTTGCAATTTTTAAAAAAACTGAGAAGTTTAAAAGTGAACACATGGTTTAACGATACAAAAATCTCCTACTGCAGTCACATTTATCTTTTATGTATACGGTCAAAAGGTTACACACACTCCGAAACATGCCATGAATTCGATCGTTCAGATTGAACTATTATCGCTTCTTTATATTTCATAAGGTATGCGTTCATACATTAATTAATTTTCCTTTTTATTTTTTTTTATCCACATTTTTATTGTCATTTAACTACTCTCGATGAAAGGATAGAATGGCTAGGCGTCAATGTTTAAATAAACCAGAGTCTTTATTTTCAAGCCAAATTATAATAGAGATCGTGCATTAATATCGGGTTTTTAGAGGATTGGGGCGAGACAATTCAACTAAAATGTTTATGCGCATTTTAAATAATTGATCAGAAGAATCATTTCGGCCTATAATCCAACAGCGTTTCGCTTCTGGTAATATTATTAATTGAGATATGTGGAATAGTTCTATAAATCTATCAGCATGAATATGAGCAATATAACATAAATCCGTCCATTAACTTTATCGACCCTGACAACGAGGATACACACTCAAGATATGGAGTGCGCTTGGAGGCGGGTCATAAGAACTGTAAAATCGACTAATAAGATGCAGATATAAAAAGGATTCGAACCACATAATTTTTACACAAGCGTACAAGAGGCTTAGGAGTTTTCGAGTATTTATTAAATTATCAAAAATTGTATATTTTTTTAACCCATAAATAAATTATTTATCGTTTCTAGTCATAAGTGATTCTTATAAATTGACTCTATTTTTACTCTTTATATTCCAATAAATTTACGATAACAAAATTTTTCCTATTTTACTTTGCTTAATCTATTTATAAATTTCAGCCAAAAACTAGACAATTATAAAAGAAGAAATAGGGATTTAGGGAAAAAATAACACCATTTTTAATCGCAGTTTACAGCATTATGTAAGTGTGCCTTCTTTTGTTTTAATTGTGATTTTATAACGGTTTCTTCATGCCTCATGCTTCCATTCAAAATGGCATTACGTGTGAACGTAAAATAAATTTTTTAGCATCACGGATACGATTCTTATACCATTATTTAATCATTAAATAAATCTAATTTTTAGTTCCCTTTTAAGTTATCCTCAGCTCATAATTTTTTTATCCATAGATAATATTTCAAATATTATTCCTAATTTATTGAAAATTACTGCACCAATTGGAGAACAAATTATGGGAAGATTAAACATGATACAAAATGTCTTCGGGGGATATTTAAATTTGGATTTCATGTTACGTACTGAGATGTTTTATTTAAGGAAATGCATGCCGTTAAAGTATTAAACAAAGTGAACATTGATGGAACATTGCCTTTTAAACCTTTTTGGATACAGTGTTATTACGAAATATTATTTTTATGACAAATTATAAATTAATTTTTCATAAATAAGAATTATGCTCGGTTTGTTTCTTTTTGGATTTATTGCGCGAATTTTTCATGCGCCCTAAAAAAAATTGGTATACTTCAAAATTCCTAAGATTCTTATATCTGCAGTGCTTACTAAAACATACATAAAATTGGAGATAAAACACAAAAATATTGAATTTTCTAAGCCTTTAGCACCACTATGCTAGCGCACTTCGTTGATACCTTTGCCACTTTTTTTTTATTCCGACCATCCCCTCCCTCAACGCGTCCCCAGTTTTAAAACATAATTAGGTGTGCGCTTATTTTGAAATACGGAGCGATTGTTAATAAAATTTTGATTCTTTTAAGGTTTTAATAAAATTTTTGATTAAAAAAATGACTTTGGTTTTAAAAATGTTGCAAATCCATGTAATAAAGCCATTTTAATCTGAAATTCGGCCTAGTTCGGGTTAATGGTTATATGTCGTAAATTAAGCTTCATAACTTCTGCAATTTTGTAGAATCCTATAAAATAAATATTTTTTTTAACCCTTAAAATAGCGTATATTCTTTGAAAAAAAATTGTATTATAGGTTTAGGAGTTCATACAAAAATTCGCAATGCTTCGGAAAATATCCGATTTCTAATGATAGCGATATATAAGCAAAAAAAATAATGTCAGAATACAATTTGCTAGTTTCTTCAAACGATCTCAAGTCTGCAATCGACGGCGAATTCCATATCGAGGAATTGTTGAAACAGAAATCTTTGGATGATATTGTTAGACTGGAAGATAATTTGAACTGTGGTATTTATGTCTCAGTTAATTCGTTAGATATTAAGGTTTTAGACAGTCAGATGAAAAATTTGGTGTATGAAAATTACAACAAACTAATTCAAACATCTGAAATTATGCAAAATATGAGCTCAGAGTTTGACGAAGCTCAGAAAAAACTTATCTTATTAGAAAACGAACTTATAAATGGTTTCCAGCAAAGTACATCGTTGATGGCTGCACTAAAACCATACCAACAAAAATACAGAAATTATCAGCGTAGCAAATGCGATCTTTTGTTGGTAAAATAAGGAATAACATAAATAGATTGAAAAAATATTCGCTCTACCAGACCAATTACAAAAACATCTAGACGCGCATGCGTTCGCCAACTTTATACAGTAGTTTGACGTTTTTTTATCGTAAAGGCATTACGAGGCATGTATTGACACAATAGAAGAATTGGCTCATCATAATAATATAGCTATCGTTAAAGATAAAATAGATCAGATTGTTATCAAAGCTAGGAAATTTCTAACGAATGAAATTACGATGGAAAGCGAAGAACTGCGATTAGATACGAAAAACGTCTCTGAAAATTTTCGATATCTAAACAAGTTAGGAGGCTCATCTGAGGATGTTGTTAAAATTATACAAAAAATGTTATTTTAATGCGCTTTACATAAGAATTTCTGATAAACTAGAATTAAGTTCATGTTTGCATCGCTCAAACTCGTATGAAGTTGGAGACGCAAAAAAATTTATAACTATCCTGCATGATATTCACCAATACATTTTAATTTTAACTAATGAGCTTCCCACACTTATGTTAAGTTTACGTTTGTAAAATTAGGACTGAGTTGTCTAAACTCCTATCGCCCTTTCTTTGCCATTTTATCGATATTCTTAACAGCAATTTAGGAAAGTTTGTATTTTATTTTTTTTTATGTGAAGCGAATTGTATTAGAAAATTTTGAGCTCCTTGTCGGTAATTTTGAGAATATCTACCAACATTTATCCAAGTTAAACAATATTTTAGGGCAAACGTTATCTCATAATCTGCTAAATTTTTCAAAAATTGTAAAAAAAATTCTAATTTCAAATAGTCTCGCTTTCTCACTTAAAAAAACAATTGGTATTGAATTTTCTTTTCAATAGGCATGCTCGAGGAACGAAATTCGCATTTTATTTGTCTTTTTCGAGAAAATAATTTCACCAAACATACTTCAGATTCTTCGGCAAAAACTAATATATTATTTGTTTTGGAAGTTAAAAACACCCTTAATATATTTTTGGGTTATTTTATTGTAAAATCTTTCTTTTTTAAAAAATAAGTGTCTTTACGAAAAACCGAAATATAAAAACTCTTTCTATCAAATATTCGATCATCTGTTTAATATTGCAATCTATTCCGACTTTCTTTACGCATATTTTATACAATTTGCACGTAAACTAGACGTTTATTACTTTTCTGCTAAAACATAGATTTTAGTCGGAGATCATCGTATTTGCGACCATCCTGAAATTCTTTTAAATGTATCAACCATTCTAGACATGATGATATCTGATCTCATTCCTCAATTCGCCTCCAATTTTGACCATAAAATACATAAAACGATTATTAATATATATTCCGAAAAGGCTCGACTGTTTTTTACCAGTTACGTGCAGAAATACGCTGAAAATAATTTTGTTGTGCCAATTTTAATGTACTTTGAAGTATTTGACACTGACTCAACGCGCTGTGAACCTCCAAGCGATCAACTTTTTTCTAAACTTAATCAATTGATCAGAATAGTGTCGACGTTTAAGGACATTTCTTCAGTTACTATTACAAGCACAAATAAAATTGATTTTGATTTCATATCATCCAATGGATCATCAGAAATAGGGTATTATTATCGAAAACGACTCTAGATTATTCGATCATGCGCATGATAAGTTCGACATATACGATCAAAATATTGATTTAAGTGGGTCATGTATAATTTCATCAATCTATAAGATCATTGCTAAATCATATCGTTTATGTTTTAATGTTATATCGTAGTTGAATCATTTAATCTGTTTTATTTCACTGCTAATCAAGTGATTGAACTTCAAACTGAGTTTTATCTAACCAAAAAAATATTCGCATCATTTAATGTAACCACCAACAAGTGAAGATAACAGTTTCAATTTTAGAAAATTATCCGTTTTTGAAAAATTGATGTTGCTTAATCTAAAACAACAAGGGTTGGATCAATCTCAACTTCTTTCTCTTCATGTACTAATATAGGTTCATGGATTTAGGAGCTCAAAGTGAAAATCGATGGGAATCAAAGTTGATTATCCTTAGATTAGCGTATTCTTATTTTGTTAATTATTTTGCACAATTTATATGCATAGTTGATTAATAGACTTTATTTTATCTTCCGCTCAATGTAGAGGAAGCCATCGTTGATTATTGTCCTTATCTTCATTGTAAAAAAAAATCTTGGCGAAGTAGTGAAGCAAAGCCATGTTTCTCTATTTTAGCTACTAATAGTCAGTTTTGAATGAAGTATGGGGGACTATACCTCGCGAACAAATTCTCCAATAGTACAAAACTATTGGATATAGGATATTGACGAGACGTTTAATTAAGTACACGTTTACACTACTGCCTACCACCCTAGTAGGTTAACATCAAAAAGAGAATGTAAGCTTTGCTCGAAGCGATTATTAAGGTTTTATACATCCTTTCGATGATAAAAAATCAAAGGTAAGATCAATATATTTCCCATAGACATTCTATATGTTCTCGTCAGTCACACTCTCAGGATTGAATATTAAGCGGATAGGTAGTAGATGTGGTTCTTTTAAAATAGATATAAAAGGGTTGGCAGTTAAGATTTTACGTAGTAAAAATTCAGATTTTATGAGGCAGAGATTTACAAACTTTATGTCAATGTGCTTCCACCGGTACCGCATTAAAACACCGAAAAAAAATAAAAATTAAATTAAATAAATGTTGAAAATTTTTTAATAATAGATAAAGCCTGCTAGATCTAAAATATAAGTTCTAGAAGGCCTATTTTCTCTTTCTGTTAAAAACAATACC
>SGJC01001720.1:0-23152 GCA_009887335.1 Henneguya salminicola
TTTTCCCCCCTACTGCGGTACTACATTTATGAAATTTTGTTTGAGAATTTTTTAAAATATCAGTGGTTTTAAAAAATTTATTTATAAATTGATTATTTATGAAATTGGTTGTTTCTTCCTGTCCCTATTAATTTCATTTTGTCACAATTTAATTTATGAATAAGAATTTTTATTATCCAGGTAATAAGCAAAATTTTTATTTAATTATTCATTCATTGGTTTTATTAAAAAAATTATTTAATTTAGAGTTTTTGGGATTCAACTTCTAAAAGGGTGTAATAAACGGAATTGTTTATATTTAGATAATGCTTTTGAACAATTAAAAATTTTTTGTATTTTAAGAGATCATTATCGAGATCTACGCAGAAGTAGAATAACTTTTCTACCAGGCGTGGGCTCAACTATCGTTTTTTTCTATAATTTCTAACCTTTTTTTAATTATATTTTCAACAAAATAAATTTCTTTTGTATACAATAATTACTTAAAAACTGATATTATTCTTCAGTGGGACTTTAGATAATTGATAGTTGTCAATATATTTCCCAATAAAGGAAAAAATATTTGCCTCGTAAAGCAGTTTTTCGCTGCATCGATCTTGCATATTCTCGATTGAGTTATTTTTATACATATCTAAGCCTCCCCTTGGTTTGGACTGAAAAAAATGAAAATCTTTTTTATACGTGTTGCAAGATTATTTTACGCCAGTACAAAAGAAGGTTTGAGAGATAAAACAGATTGGTAATAATTTCTTAAAATGGAGCTGTATATACCATCATTATGATTGTAAAATAATTATTTACTTAGTACTTTATAAAATGGGATAAAAACCATAATTAGACATTTAAATATTTTTGAAATTAACTATTTGAGAATTATTTTCTACCAATATTTTTATTGACATTATAAAACTGATAGTATTTTTTCCTGAAAATTAAATTTAATTGAGATCTTGAACGTAGTTGGTGGGTGTGGTAAGTGGCGTAACTCTATACGCTAGGCTAGCCGAAATAATATTTACCTTGAGGGTGAAACAATTATTTACTATTTTGTCTCAGCTCATACATTAAAAGCAAACTCATCGATAAAGATTTCCCAGTTTAAAACCTGATATCTGTCAGTTTCGAGATATTTTTGCAGAGCCTGAATCGAATTTTCGCTGATATGAATTAATTATAACATAATAGTTAGGAAAAGATTTTTAAAACCCAAATCATCAACACAACTTTTTTCATCTGAGGGTCTCTGAACTAAAATATAACTAATTCTTTAACTATAAGAATATAACTCAACGATAGAGCACACCTATTAATTATTGAGGCTTTTTATATAGTTTTCATTTGTGACTGCCATCATAGATACTATAAACATATAATAAGATGTAAATCTGACAGTTTAAAAAAAAATGAGCTACCGAGTTTAATAATATGTTAGAGAAATAAAACGATTGATCTTTAATCCAAAAAATAACAAAATGTTTTAATTTAACGGAAAAATTTTAATATACTAACAAAAATGTTCTTTCTGGATTACTAGATCTCATTTTATAATTTTAATAGAAAATGTTGTGTATATTTATTTATTTTTTTAAAGAGTATACAGCTAGACTCAGATATAAGATAAAATTACGGTTCAAATATTAATAAATTGAGATAAATAGGAAAATTTTATTTTCAAATTTGATAGAGTTCTTCGACAAAAAGAAAGCAGAAATAAATTTGATAAATAATGTAAAAAATTATTAAATGTATTAAAAAAACTGAGTAAATGTGTTGGGTAAGAATACTAATAAAATAAAATTTGCATCATATAAAATAAAAGAAGCATAAATTGTTTAAAATGTCACCAAGCATTTATTTTTACTGTTAAATATTATCAATTTATAAAAAAACATTGCCAATTTTTAACTTTTTCATGGTCCATAACGCTGGATATTTTAAAGCTTACATTTATTGTTAACTTATGCTTAAATTTATAATAATAATGATAAATTTATAATATTTATCAGAAGAAGAATCATGTTAAAAGAGGTAAATGTTGAATTTTGATATAATATTTAAAGGGAAAGATTAAGAAAATCAAGTAAAGTTATTTTTTGATTTAATTTTTTTTTTAAAGAGACAATTACTTATTCGGTATTAGGAAAGTGCAAAAAAACGAATAAGTTGTTTCCAATTAGTTCTAGTTCCCCATAGAACTAAACGAACCATATTAAAACTACCGTGGTTCTTGTTGCGCCAATTTTTTACAATGCAATTTAACGGATTACTTTGACTAGACTTCTCCAAGTTTAACGTATCAAATAGTCGCTGTACTTTTTTGAGCTCATAGTAATCAACGTTTAAAATTGCAACAGAAAGCACTAAAATTTACTATGCTTTTATGGAAATTACATCAAACCCTTCTCTACTAGTGTTTCCAATTCAAGTCTATATCTTTTTTTCTATTTATTAGACAGCATGGCATAACCCAAAATCTTCACGATATTTCATATAATTTTAGTTAGGAAAAAATTTATTATAACTCAATGCAAATCGGCTAATCCTACTCTATTTGATATAAAATCTTGTTTTAAGAAATAGAAAAGTTCTAGACTTTTCCGATAGGGATCCTGTTTCTAAAAATAAGGTGTTATTTTTTTAATTATTAGAGCTGATTCAAATTTTACTTTATAGCATGTGTACATTTCCTTTACTTTCTGAATTGTTTAGAATAATCAATAAACTTTTTCCAAAAGTTAAAAAATTGGTTAAGCATAAAAATTAAGGAAATGACAATAAAAAATTTATTTAAAATACTTTAAAACGATCTAACTCTTATTGCAATATTAAAAATAGAATATATTTTAGTTTAAACAAATTAATCAGATGCATCGATTTTATAAATTATTAATTAAACTCATAATTATTATGGTGATAATTGATTAGGCACTTGTTGAAGAAGTTTTTTTTCTATGATCGTTTTTTTAATGCTTACATTTTTAGTAAATTATCAAAATTTACAAAATTATTTTATTTTATACAGACTTGTTGAATGTGGCCGATATGAGTTTGTTCTTTCATTTACCTCTATAAATTAAAGAAGTTCTAATTTAAAATTTTATCGTAAGTACTATAAGATTGATCAGATATTAGTATGTTTCAAAAAGGGAGAGATGAACGTATAATGCTAATATAATTTGGGATTAAAATTAATTTTAATATTTCTTTAAAAAAATTATAAATTTTCTAAATAATACTAATTTATACACAAAAAAAGTCAAATGCGACTTAAAATACGCAGAACTTTGTATGATAATCAAAATAGATATAGTTATTTAAATATTTTTAATAAAATCAATTGTATATTCTTGCAAAATAAAAATTTCGGGTTTTCACTTAAAAGTAGAGAGTTTGGGTATATATTATAAAGTTAACAACAAAAATCATTCTAGTTCTTTAAATCACCTCAAAATAGCAGTTGAGATCGCAAGTTATAAGCACCCAAAATAAGAGTGCTCGCTTTTAGTTATACGTAGCTTTCTATAAAACAGGCTGTAGCAAATACATTTAAGACTTTGGATCCATAATATATGTTTTCGCATTCTCCTTTTCAAATGAGATATATAGAAGCTACCGTCTTGAGGGGATTTCTCTTCATTCGTTATCTTATGATATAAGAAAATAAAAAAAATATATTGGAGGTATTGTAAAAAAATAAATTTTTTCTTTCAAACATATCTTCTACTCAAAGTCACAAAATTACGCATTCTTTTAATAAATATTGTTAAGCTGTTCTCCAGTTTTAACGTGCCATTATAACATTAGAGCAACATCCATAAACTCAGGTTTCAAAAACTTGTAATGAAAAATATTTCTATTTTTACTAATATCTTCACTGCTCTCAAGATCTCAATCATATACAGAAATTTCAGATATGGTTACTTCTTTTTATTTGTTTTTATTTAGATATGCTAATCGTACAGTTTAGATCTTGATAAAACAAATAATATTTTATTCTTACCTTTAATCTCCCAAGTCCATATTTTCTTTCAACCTTTTATCAAATTAATCAATCCTTAAATCTTTTTATGGCAATATTTTATCAAAACAATTTTTTCAGGGGTGTCGTCTTTAGATATAAAATATTTAAAATTCTGTGAGCGTATTGAATAATAATATTTTTAAGGTTGACATTTTTTTATACTTGAAAGATACTAGTTATCTTCTGCAGAATAAAATTTTTTATTTTGAGATATACTTAGTACTATTAATAATATATTCTAATAGATAAATCTTATTAAAGTAATAAATCTGGCTAGAATAATATTAAAAAGCCTCTTTTTATGAATATATTAGCATTCGCTCACCCACCTGTTTATTAATCTGTTATACATATTCAATTTTTTTTCTCTTTTAAATCTGTCTTTGAGGTTCGGTTTGGCTAAAATCAAGATTATCAAGGTTTTTGTCTGTCACATATTTCAAGAGTGAATTTCTGTTAATTTTTGTTCGTTAATTTTTTAAAAGTTTATTTAATTGTCAAAAGTAAATTTATTAAAATATTTATTATTTTACAGTTTGGTCGTGAATTCTTTCTTTAGTAAGGGCACAACGTATTTTTTTATTTTAATTTCTGTCATTTATATTTGATTTTTTTCCCGATTATTTCGGTTTTTTTATTTTGTTGTAAAAAATTATCATTCTCAAAATACATTTTTATTTTAATAAAATAAATAATTATCTGCAATATAAATTTGATTTAAAAATAGCCAATATATCAATTATTATAACAGCAGTTTTATTGAGTATTTGAACGGCTCCTATTTCCGATCAATTACGTTCTTTAAGCCGAATTCTCCATTGGAAGTTCCAATTTCGCATACGTTAGCTAGCATTAATAAAAGTATCACAAATATTCTTATTATCATCAAAATTATAAGATTATCAATTTATTTTTTAGTAATTAGAAAAGCTCAGAATAATGACTAATATTATATTGCAATGAATACGATTAATTATATGGGCAATGGGGAGTGAAACAACTAAATCTCAAATCTATTGTAATACTAAAATATTGTTAATTCCGTAATATCTAGAATTTAGGAATTTTAAGCTATTTTCAAGTGTACAATTAGTATGTAAAATTAAAATTTTTTACTTTCTTTATGATTTGATTGTGAGCTGAAATAAGCAAATAAATATTTTATACAATGAAAATAAATTCCAAATATTTTAAAATTAAAAAAACTAGTATTCAATTAAACTTATGCCTAATTTTTCAAAATTTGTTATTATAAAATTCAAACTGTTCGCACAGGCTCTACAAAAAATAATAAATTAAATTTTTATGAAAAAAAGGATTAGTATCAAATACTTTATCTAATATACAATTTGGATGTTTTTACTAATGCTCAAAAGATTGTGTATCCATTTTCGGAACTAACCACTGTTTCATTTAAATTTCGTTAAATTTATGTGGGAAATAGTTAGAAAGTCGTTCTCTAAGATTATATTTTTGTATTATTATATTTCTTCATATTTTTATATATGAATACAATTTTTTTAGTGTAAATTTACTTCCAATATATACCAAATTAAATAAGCTGAATATGTATTGGGTATTCTTATGAGCAATATCATGAAGTATTTTAATCGAAAAGCGATAAAAAAATTTTATTTTCTTAATTAAAGTTTTTAAAGAGCAATTTTAAATATTAATATCAACATAATATATCATCTGCAAAATAAATATTTTTAACCTAGCTGGATAATGTTATCAAATTAAATTGCATAAACGTTTATATTTTATTACAAGCTTCATTAATGGAGGGATGATAAGAAACCATGCTTTTATAATTAGAAGCGATATAATGATATTTTGGTATTTTATTAAACTATTTAGAACGTTGAAATATTACAATTTTTTTATATTTTTTGGATAATTGATCTCAGTAGAATTTTCATTTTTTCTATTATTTTTAACATCTGCATAATAAGTTATATCCTCGTCATAAAAATGCCTAAATATTAAAGACTAATCACTACTTTTCTGTTTTAATTCGATAATTTATCATTTTTAGGCTTTGTCTTGTAATATTTAAATGTATTTTTCTCATACGAGGTGATAAGTTATTAAGGATTTTTTGGTGAAAACATTTATTATTGATACAGCTCTATTTTTATTTCAATAGTATTAATAACCATTTTACTTGATATATATGTTTTAAAGCAGGGCATGAGAAAAGGAGAATTAGCAAGCAGGCCTTTACGTAAATGATCCCGAGGATATCTTTAATTTTATACAGGTGCAAATACATGCATTTTATATCTTTTATCGCAAAAGAATAAACATTTTTAGCATTATAATCTTTTGAAACGGCGCAAATAAAATAATTGCATACCGTGTTACTGTATATATAATATTATTTCGCATACTTAGGTTTGCAAACATTTTTCATGTATGTAGGAAGGTGAGCATATTTATTGCGTTTGCATCTAATAGTTATAAATTCATTCAAATAATAAGCGCAAGTTTTAGAAAAATATGCTTTAGCTAAAATCATAAAATATATAAAAAATTACTTGTTCCATAAGCAATTCGACACATTTCACCAAGATCTACACAGTCCCCATAATAACAGTAGCCCTTATAATTTATAATTTATATATACCCTTTTTTGGTTGCATGATTTATAATTTTTTCGAAAGCGATCAATTCCACACTACTTATAAGATTATTATTATACTGACAAAATTCCATTTTTACACTTTTCAGAAATATCACATTCTCCTTTTGCACGTCTACAAATTTTTCCTATTGCAAACTAATGGTTTGTAAAATATTAAGTACTTTGCAATTGTGGCAACATTTTTCAATGGTGCAATCTTCTTTAAAAATTCTTTCGTATGTTTTATTTTTAAAATAGCCATATTCTATGATAGTATTATGGCAGATATCTAGATAATAAAGTAATCTCATACTTTTAGAACTACAGAAACATTTCTGTTTTATATGAACGGCAGATTTTTTGATGTTACCTTTAATATTCTTCTAATTATAATAAATTTTATACTATTTTATTCCTATTTATTAAGCATTTTTTCAATTGCAAGATTGGCAACTGGGTATTCATATTGCAATCATCCAAATGTGGTGGATGGGACTTTAATCTAAATACATTAAAAAATATTATTATAAACTCATTAAATTTATTTTTTTATTTAATTTAATTATGAAACATAGATATATTTAAAAGATATGATTATTATGCATGGAATACATATGGTTGCTTTTTAAACAGGCGAGATAAAGTTATTATATTTGTCGTAACCTAGACAAATCAAGCCTACTCATTGTCAGAATGCACAAACAGTTAGAGGAGAGCAATACACAAGATTTTTCAGAAAAGTTTGTGATAGGATGAACAGATTTTTTATTTGAACGTCTTTTAAAAAAAAAGAATCCCATAAATCTTAACCGCCTCACAGTTATAACCAAAAATATATTTTTACATCCAGGCATATGATAATTCTCAAAGCTAACCATATGCTACCGTATTATTACCGATTTTAAGTTCTCGATATCTTGTTGAAGCTTTAATTAAACATCATTTAGTAAATGACAGCAATTTTATTTATATGATTTTACGTAAAAAAAATAAGGTTATAGTTTTAAGGTATAAAAGGTGGAACAATTTGCATATTAAGAAAAGCATGGGATCCACTGCTTTTTTTATTCTGATTGAATGGATTTCGCCACTTAGTAAACTAATTAATTAAAAATAAACATTTAAATTGCATAAAAATCGATCTTTTAACCACAGATATTCTTTTGTGTTTGAGTTTCTTTCTTTAGTTAAGACTTTTACTATAAAGTAGCGTGTTATCAATTCTCTTTAAATATTGCATATCCATCATTGGTACAGAAATTAACACTGAGAAAATACCTCTTTGGTTAGCTGTAAAATGTATTAAACTGTCTAAGATCTCATAAAATATATCAGCCCGGGACAGGCGGTCATTTTTTTTAGCTTTTAGCCAAATGGTTGACATTGATTTGATGATTTAGAATATATGAATCAATATTTCCTGTATGATTCAGGTTTTTAAAATAAAGGATAAAATTAGGTTTTTGGTCTGAAATATGTTAAGGTATTTTTTTAAGTAAAAACAAATACCCTTCGGGATAATCATTTTAATGACTGTGTTATTCTGAATGTGTTTTTGGCAAAAAATATTTTATATGAAACGACAACATTTTTATCAAGATATTTAATGTAATGGAAAGATGAACTAATTTGTTCGCATTTTTATAAAATCTCTGAAAACACATGTTTGTTCAGCTTTCAAGCTTTGAAGGAAGAGTTAACCAATTATTTTATACACAATAAATTAAATACGACTTTTGAGAAAAAAAGACATGATCACGTAAATATAGAAAAGAAAAAAATACAATAAAAAATAAAAATTATAATCAGGTTCTAAAAGCTTTTTGATGTATACACCATTCTAGAATAGAAAAGTAGTTTTCTGTGTTAAAAAATGTATTTTAATGCGAAAATTCACTCCAGTAGCGAACGAACATTTAATTTTAAAATGTAAGTTGGAATGGAACAGCATATTGAATCACTATTTATTACATCAATAAAATAAAAATATTAATAAAATTTCGATAAATTTATACTGAGAAACTTGGATACGTAATAAAAATATGTAAACAAATCATAATTTTAACCGTTTTGATTGTCTGCCATGTTTTGTTTATTAAACTCCTGTGCGCATTTAAAGAACCAATTATTTACGAAAATCGGAGAATTGCTGTATTATAAGATGATAAAACTTATTTATGATGTTAAATCTTAGAAGTTACATGATAAAGCGATAAATACTTCGGCCATATACAATCAGTCTTATGAAGATTCTCTCCTTAAATGTATTTAAATAATTTTATATTCTTTTAGAGAGAATTTTAGTTGTGATAAATTTATAGATAAAATTACAATTTCCTAATAAAACATATAATTGTTTATAAAAATAGTTACTTTCATTCTAAATTATATAAAGCTGAGAAATTATACTATTTACATGTATAATTAGGCTACTATCGCATTTAAATAACAAAGTTCTTGTTATAATTCAAAATTTTCAGCATCTGTTGGCAAGGAAAATTAATAGGCAATGCATTTAAAAATAATTCGTAGTCCTTAATAGTATAGTTACCGGTTTATTCTTTGCAGTAATTCAGATGCTTTTGCCAAGTTTTTGCACAATTTTATGTGCGAGATTGTGTTTAAAGATATTTACATGCGCTAGCTAATACTTTTAAAACGAAATAATTTATTTTTGTCGTTTTATTTAATAAAATCTCAAATACATTATATTTATGTTAGTTTTGAAAAAATTTTTTAATTATCATCTGTGTGTTCAAGTTCAAACAGTTCAATTTTATGACTCAGTTCAGGCATATTATATATAATTACGTTAAATCTCAGTGCAGGTATGGGAGCATGCCTCTAGCTAAAGCAAGTTTTTTTTTCTCGTAAATATTCAGACGAAATAGGAGAAATCCTAATTAAAAATATCATACTTAAAGATAGTAACGTTTAAAAGATAACACATTTTTTCAATTCAGGAATCAAAAAAATTCTCTCTATTTATTGTGCAGCCGTAATGTGTAAAATAAAATTATTGTAAAGCTTTGGTATATTTCTAATAGTTTTTAAAGGGGTTTTGACTAGTTTTAAGTCATAAATTTTATTTAATCATATTAAAAATTGATCAAGATATAAATGCGACCTAAATAGTATTATTTTTTTGTATAAAAATACAACACATGCAAATTTTTTAGTACATTATTTGTCTGCACAATCAAATTTTTCCATTATAATGTTTGAAGGGTTATTATCGTCAAGAAAAAATTATTCCTCTAATATTAAATCTCGAATTTGTCACATGACACAGCAATGAATATCATCAAATTCTGATTATTTTTTATGTTTGAGGAGTGAGCGAATGATACTGGAAATCGGCAATTGTACAGGCTAAAATCTGATTTTTCGATAATTATATACTATAAATACAAATATATCGTTGTAATGATGGGGTTATTGAATTTTATGTGTGTTAAAAAATGACCTAATAATGTTTGTTCATACAATAGAGTCAGAAAGAAAGGAAGATATTTAATACGTTACAAAATTGCGCAATAGAAAATAGTAAGTTCAACACAAAGCGCCAATCATAAAAACATAAGTATGTGTTTGCAATATAACAAAAATATTCAATTTATTACATTTTTCACAAAGAATTAATTTCTTAAACTTTGTGTTTTATTTTGTGTGACTTTTCCCATAATATTTATCAAAAATACTTCTATTTAAAGATTTTTTTTTTTAAATCTATCCTATTTTATAAATTCACACTTATCATCGTTTTATATTATTTCTTCTTTGAAGGAGCATATTTTTCGAGCCTAAAAAATTCGAAAATACACATATAATAATTAAGATCTTCAGGTAAATTTTTTCATAAATTTGAACACATTAAATGATTTATTATTTAATGAGATATCAAATTAAAATAATACATGAGCGCATTATTTCGTTAACTATCATTTTTAATTGACGATAAATCATGAACATTTTGGAATAATATAAACAATTAAGTTTTACAGAACCATTAGCTTGAAAAAGGCTTTTTTATGTGCAATTTGAAAAAAATTCAAACTTATAATTTAATTTTCCAAAAGAATAAAAATGCTTAATATTATTGATTTTGCAGATGATTATATATCATTAGTCTTTCTAAAGATTTTTTAACAATCTGAATATAGATTCAAGTCATTTATTATAATCCAGTTTGGAGCGACCTATTGTTGTGAGTCCAAAAAATTCCTAATTACAGAGGATTTCATTTTCTGAAAATAGAGCAGAACGTTTTCATTAATAAACAAAAGAAATTGAAGTTAATTTTACACAAAACTCCAAAATACTAAAATTTTATCCCAAGTGTTAAAAGTAAGGGACATTGTTTAATTGTGATAATACATTTTAAAATATATTTATCAAAATTGATTCGATTTATTTTATGATTCGAAAACTTTTTTTTAAGAATGTACTCAAATTCAAGATCACATGTAGATTTTGAATCCCTCTATTGATAATTAATCAACATCGTGAAATCCTCTTACAACTCTTTAGGTAAAAATAATAGAGGAAATATTACACAAAAAATTAAAAATAATATAATTTATGAGAGTGGCAAATCTATCATGCAATCCTTTAAGTGTTATAGAAAGCCCACGCGTTATTCATAATGATAGTTTGTCCCATCTTTTTTTCTACTCTATATACCCCTTTTATGTGTCTCAGTGTCCATCAAAGCATTTAAAAATTATCTGTAACGGGGTATATATATTATGATACTGATAAGATTGTTAATGAAGAACATAACTTATTTCATTTGATCATCCTTAATTTTGTGCAATTGAATATTGTCCAGCTTCAAACCATAAGAAGATTTAGTCTGCCCCTAAATGGTAAACTCAAAAAACGTATTTTTAAATCGCACAACTTTTTTTTTGAAATGTAAAGATATAAAAATAAATTCCAATAAATATTTACTTGAATTTTAAACACGTTACAAAACATTAAATCGGTTGTCTTTAAGTATTAATAGTTTATTAATTTAGTATTGCCCTACTAAATATTTTTTCTGTTGTATGAGGGAGTAACAATTTTAGATATATCTTTTTTAAAGTCTAATGAAACAACAGATACTCTTAAAATTCCTCGGTTAGCAAATGGCCTATAGTATGTATTTGGAAAAAAATATGTCTTTATGATGTTTAAATAATGAAAACCCCGGACGTTATAGTGACAGAATATTAATCGAGCCAATGGGGCATTTAAATGACTATTTACTGAAGAAATGGAAAATATTATTTGGAACAGAAAAATCTTATAACAATTTCATTTAAATTAAACTCGACTTACGTGTAGGATGCCACGGAATACATCAAACAATAAGTTTCATCCAGGTCATGACAGGAACATCTCCTTCTTTGCGTATCATCAGGTCCATGAAGGAATTTTTTAAAATGATTAAATCCCATCATGTGGGATAATTCATGACAAAGTGATATAGCAACAAGAAAAGGATTATAGGACACATTTTTTCCGATCTAAATAAAAATAATTTTTAGTACATCAACTAGTCCAAGACCATATTTTGTGCAAACACTTTTATCATATGCCTCGCCCCGTAATGATATTTGATCGAAATCTCTAAACAGTAATAAAAAAATAATTGGTTCAGATGATAAAATATAATTATTTCTTTGATTTTGGCATTTTTTATGCATCTTAAAATACGGCGATAATATTTAAATCAATGATAGTACGATATTTTTTTAATAGTTTTTCAGAGAATGTAAATTATAAATATATTTCATGCAATTTTAAATACATTTTTATTGCGTAATATCTTAATTATATTAAATTTTATTACTATATTTTGGTGTAAATTATGGGATTGCGTTTTTCAAATTCTAAGATAACAGTCGTGCAGACATTAGTATAATCTGATGAAAATATTTTGAAAATTTATAAAATCTTATTTGAAATTTAAGATTTAACAATACAGCCCAGGCAAACCCTGGAAATAATATCGCTCCGGGGAGATATTACTTTAGTTATAAAAATAAAGATGATATAATTATGGTGTTTGTTTATAAGTCTAACAGGAATTTAATTTTATCCAATGAAAAGATAATCAAATAATTTTAGGTTAAATCAATATCGTTATGAAAGAAACCTTAACGCAAACTAAACCTTGAATAAATTAAATTAAAAACGTATCGCCTTTTGCTATACCTTTAACTCCTGCATGGGATGCTGATTTTTTGACTTCCAAATACTCGAATTTGATGGGGAAAACAAAAATTTTTGTTTATCAAAACAATAGAATTTATTAATAAACTACATTTCTTTAAATATTAAAATAATAAACCACAAGGATTGTCTTAACAAGAAATATGGCTTTATTATGTCTGCCCATTGTTTTTTCTTCGATTTTTTAGAAAGAAAAGAATCCAACAATTGATTCTTGTATGAATAAAACCCTAAAGTATTATATTTATTTATTTGGCCTTGACATAAATTTATATTCGATTTTTACATTTTTAACTCAGGCAAACATAATATCAATGACTTGTGCCTCAGGAAAAATAAAGTCTAGGTCATTGTATTAAATGTTAAGGATTATTCGAACAACGGTTGTTTTTGAAAGAAGAATTTTTATATGAAGAGCTATCGATTAATTATGAATAATTCTCTGAGATGTTAATTGCTGTTGGCTTCAAATACAAAGAAAACAGATAATAATTATAACAATAAATTCTAAAAATACTTTTTGGTAACCCACAAATGTTTTACTTGGCTTTAAATTTCTTTCAAACCTATTTGAACCCATCTTATCGCGAAAGGGTAAGGCATTTGATATGTTCTATATAAAAAATAACATGATTTGTTCATTAATAAAAAAAACGAAAAAATGGCATTATTTTCAAATTATAAATGACACTATGTGTAATTTTGACAAACTAGACAATATAACAAAAGTTTTGATTTAAATTGTAATTTTTTAGTAGTTTGCGTATATGTATTATTATATTTTTATGTGTTAGGTTTATGTTTATGTTTTGAATGATTTGAAAAATTTAATAAAATATATTAGCACAACATTAAAAAGAATATTTAAATATTCAATTGATAAACAATTTAATGTGAGTATAATTATCGAAATTTTATATTTTAATAATATGAGTTCAAGAAAATTGCACAACAATTTTAATATTTTTTTAGGATTCAACAAATCGAAGTAATATTTATATAAAATATTTTTTTATAATTTATTTTTTATTATTTTATCGACATTTTATTAAAAATTATCAGGAATATATAATTCTCTGCGAAAAATTTAATTAACCGTAACATTTTGAAGTAAGCATGCTCGTAATAATTTTAAAGTAAAATTTTTTAACTATATGAATACTGTATTCATCATAAATAGCAATATCTCATCAACTTGAATAATAACGTCCTCGATATTTTTTTTAATTTGTCGATTTAATAAATTATTGACTTTGTTAATAATTATTTATTGTTGAATTTTAAATAATCTTATAATTTAGAAATTATCTTATCTGAAAATCAAAAAAAAAACTCCTTTTTCATCAAAGTCATCTTTACAGAATAGGAAGAGAAAATATTCTAAATAATTATATTTCTTGGAGAGGCCTCACAAAAATATGCTCAAGCACAATGAGCACAAACAGAGATGGAAATTTGATTTTAAACTATCCAAGTTTTCATAACCATGCTTCAACCCCACAAAACTTGTGTACACGACAAATTCTTTGCGATGTTTAAATTAAAGCAAGAACCACCACCGAACCTCTTAGAAGATAGCTTGCTGACTGTCTGAGCCGAAGTAGTTGATCAGTCTTGCCTCTAATTCCTTCCTATAATTCTTTGCAGCGAAATGTACAAATAATTCGACAACGGATTAATTTCCCCCATAATATTCCATCAGATGCACCACACATAATCATCCCTGAGCAATACAGAATTAGTTTTAAAAATTTAAATATTATATGAAGGTCCAGAAAATGATGGAGAAATATTTATTCTCTTTTCAGCACCTCGGCAACGTAATATTCTTAGACGAAGCTCCAACATTTACTTTGATTCCACCTTTAAGTCAGTTCCTGAAATTTTCTAACAGTATTTTTTAATCACAGAGGAGACAACAATGTATTAATTTGATTTTTTTGCGTTAATAGAGCGAAAAACTGAGATCATGAACAGAAGAGTTTGGAGAATGTCAGAGAAACTCTTGAAATCACATGTCAAACTGCCATGTGTGATTTTGAGAAGACATCTACCAATTCCTTTATGTTTTGCAATCAAAGCACACTATTGACTGGATGTTTTTTAACTTTGTGCAATGGATATGGCCTTGCATTCAAAGGGGTAGGCAATCAATATTATACCGAGATTATGAAACAGCGAGATCAATCTTTAAGATGTTTGCAGCTTTAGCATTTATTTAAGAAGATAATGTTATTCGAGCGTACGAAGCATTGGAAAAAAATATATGCCTCAATTGTTTTGAACAACCATTCAGAGAACTTCTGAATTATTAAGAGGACACTTTTATTGGAAGGTATCATCGTACACTGTCACTCTTAGCCCTTGCTTTCGATTCGATTATGAAATCAATTCGAAAGAACTGAAAATGGAATAAGTCGAAATAATAATAAAGTCAAAGGTTGGCATACTGCATTCGCACGTCTTCTTTAGGAAATCATCGAAATATTTTCAACTTTTGGCTGGCCTCTTTGCTAAAAGAACGTAGTCTTATTAATGTCAAAATTGATTCTATACATATGCGAACAACCCAACAAAATACTAGGCCTGTATACAATCAAATAAATAGAAAATTAATTAAACTTATGCAACGACGTTATATAATTTCTATTACAACACTATTAGAACAAATATCATAAATTTTTTATCAAAATGTCAAATTAAAAATATTTGCCAGTGTTAAGATGAATCTAATTTGAACACAAAGTTTTGAATCAAATTTGGGACTAATAACGGGAAAATGAAAGATTATGTTTTCTAATTATTAATTTAATAATAAATTTATTTTTAATCGTGAAATCAATCTTGTGCGCAATTTTTACTCATTCTAAAATTTATCTGTATTCAAAAATAGAAGCGCTTAAAAGGATGAAATATTTATATTAAAGTTAATGTAACATTTATGTTTGACATTCAAACAATATATATTCCAACTGCTTTTAAGAACTCGTATGGGTCAATTAACGTGATAAAAAAATTAACCGAATTTGTAAAGTCGTTATTTATTATTCAATATTTGGTAATTGTAAAATAGCAAAATTTATTTCGAAAAGCAGACGTTTAGTTTAAAATTAGTAGTTAAGTAAAATATAAAAGTTAAGTTCCATCGCAAATTGTATACCAGCATCAGGATTGGGTAGGTATTTGATATTGTAGTTGTAAACTTTTTGAGAAAATCACAAAAATCGCGAGTTAGGGAAGCCTTCTTATCTCTTTAAACAGACATTGCCTAAAATGTATATAATTTGTATCTTTAATTTTGAATTTCGAATCTTATGAAAATTATATATTTTGTTAAATATTAAAAAATTAATTTTTCGATAATTTTTTATGGGTTTTTCTGTATCATAATTTGCACATGTTTATATATTTTATGTTTTCTTTGATGACGAATAAAATTAAAACATTTTTAGCAATTATTAATTATAACAATTTATAATGTTAATAAAATTAGGAATCAAAACGAAAAAAAACTCAATATTGTTCTTAGGATGTTGCAACCGAAAGAGCTACATGATCCTAGCTTATAGTGCAATCAGTTAGAGATGTGTGATAGAAATATTCAATTCATATCGATTTTAATATTTCATCTGTTACATATAAAATAAAGTGCCAGACAGGCTGACTACCCTGTTTAAAATAAAAAAATTAAATTTAAGAATGCACAGAAAGATACTGTTATTAAGTCGCAACTTACAAAGAGAATTTTCCTATTAAAATCATTTAACAGGATAGATGAGGAAGTAGTCTCTTGTCTATTGCCGATACAAAAATCGAGAGCAGTTTAGACTGTTTTTAAATCCAAATATTTCTACTTAAGCTCTTATAATTTTCTCTTCAGATCATAATATATCTCTTGAATTTAATACTGTATATTTTGAAGATAATATTTAATGTTTTATCAAAATGGTAAGTAGGAAAATATTTACTATTCTTGGCTTACGCCGTAATTTGTCAATTCTACATAATTATGAAAGCATTAACTTTGATGATGGTTCAAATAGCGTTTAACTTATGTTTTTCTAATTTTAACTCTAGATAAAGTATAGAATGGTATAGTTATTTCTATTCATCATAATGTAATCAAAAATGAAAACTCTAAGAAAAGTTTTTCCTGCAATATCGCTGAATCGTTAAGATTTTTGTTCGATATTTAAAGAAATAATTTCTAATTTACGCCCACTTTTTTTCTTCGCTGCTAATTATTATTATTACATGCGATAAGATATTAGAGCTTCCAACAATTTCGAAACTTTATAAAATAATTACACGCTCTATATTATCTGACAGGGTAGAAAATAGAAGAGAATTTTCACCTTTACTATTTATTTTGACGCAGCAATTATTCTTTAATTTTAGAATAAATAATCATCGACTATATACTGCTTCTGTTAAGCTATTGCTTCCTAACCTATGTGCCAGAGAAAAAAGTCAAAAGATTGTAAAATTATAATGGTGCTGCATTAATACATTATTTGCCACTTGACAAGCAACTATTAACTAAATTGGTAAAATAAATTGTAGCCTACGTTCTTTTTTAATTGACTGTTTAGTTTTTGCAACTTTAATTTTATTTAGAGGAGATTTTAATCACCCTCTTTAAGTTATGGATTTATAATTTTAAATTAACGACTGACATATCTAGCGCATCAAAAATGGGGTTAAAACAAAGAATTTCCTAATTTTAAAATTCAGTACTAAGCTATTCCTGTATACATACCAATAATTTGTATGGACAGAGAAATTATAGATGGGAAAGTGATTGAGTTTGTTATTAATGATACAGGCTGCCACGAAAACTTTATCTTTATATGAGTGTAGTAGTGTAGTTCGTACAGTACTAGTTAAACATAGTAATTCATTTTAAAAGGAAATGAAAGAATTTCAGCTCAAGTGTGGTGTTTATTGTTTAGTATTTTACTTATGGTCCTTAGCCAGAAAAAGATTTGGAAGCAAGAAGTTAACCTCTACTGAAAAGGCACACTTCTTGTAAATTCATATTTCAGATTAATTTTTTAAGAATCTTTAACTATCACCCTAACTTAAATAATTGCGCTCAAGCCTACGCAAAATATTTTTACTTTTGTATTTCGCTCGGACTATAACACAATATATTATTTTATTCGGCAGATAAAAAAAATAAAGCCGTAACAATTCATAGAATATGTAAGGAAGTAAAAATTCAAATAACTCATTAACCTAAATTAAAGCTCTTAAAGATAGACAAAGGGTTAGTTTTGAACACGACGGACAAAACTAGACTAATGTATTGATAAAATATAGTGAAAACTTTTATCTTTCATTTTTTACTTCAAGCAAAATATTATTTTACAAGAAAATTATTTAAAACATCAGTTTGAAGATTGTTTGCTCATCAAACGTTCGTTTTATATTAAAAAATAAAATATAAATCGTATAACTCACACTCGATTTGTGCTCAGAATACTTGCTAGCATTCCTTCATCTAGAGTCATTTTTTAAAAAAAGAATTCTCTATTAAAAAAGCAGTTATATATGGGCATAAATTTTAGAAATAAAATACAACCTCGGCAATTCTATTAGTAATTTATGTGAATATAATAAAGGATAGATGTATTTAATCCAATACATTTCTCATTCTTAAATAATTTTTTTGGGGCGGATAACGTTTATTAAATGATAAAAAAATTTTTGCAACTAAATGGGATGAATATATTTATTTATACATGGAATATTTAATATAATAAAAAAGTATTTTATTCTAAAAGACTAAATAAAAATGCCAAAATTAGGATTTGAAATAATAAAGATAAATTGCATTACAAAACTTTAGTAAGATATTTTTCAAAATTATACCTATGATTGTGATTATTTCTATATTATCTAAAATTCATATTTTAAAAGCTAAAATAATTTCATGATTAAATCATGAACATTATATAATATAATTAGCATTGAAAAAATACGAAATCGTAGACAATTTTTATTAAGAATTATATTGTCAGAAAATTATAAAATATAAATATTTGAAAAAAAAAATTAAAATTTAATAATTTATGTTATAACTAAAATTTATAAAATATTTACGTTAGTACTATAAGTGCGTCACAGTCATTATGAGAAAAATGATAAATTTTCATCATCATATCGAGATTGTTTTTAACGGTTTTGTTGATTGTATCGGTTCCTTCAAAATATGTCAAGCTACTAAACAATAAAATAATATTGTGAGCTTGAAAAATCTAAAATTAAACAAAAGGTAAATTCATTTAAAAAAAATCCTAATATATGGTAATAAGTGAAGTTATAATTATATAAATATAATATAAATAGTTTGAATTGAATTTCTTTTATATTTTTTTCACGAAATTTTGTTAAAGTAAGATTTTTATTTCTATAGAAAGCAATAAACTTAATAGCTCTGCATTAAGATTGCTGTACATAACTTATAAAACAACTCATACATAAAAAAAAAATTGCAGCTCAATGATTAACGCTTAGCACTCGTTGTCTTATTTTAGTTCTATCATTTTGCATAATATTCATTTGAAATTTCGTGAATATATATTATATAGGACTCTATCGAGAACGTACAATATTTAAACTTTGTAGGGGAATTTGATCAAAAACTATACTTTTAGAAAGCACGATATTCTCATGAATACCGTTAGAGGGTGCATTCATTTCTATTAGAGAATATTCATTGGTTTAATTTGTTAAGAACTAGAAAGAATCAATCTAATTACTAAGAAACACATTTCATAAAAACAATTGAATTATAAACGAACAGTTACTAGAAAAATACAGCTGAGCCGATATTTAACAGTTTTGGTGCGTTCCATTATAGATGGAATAAATTTTACAAAATTTTTAATCATGTACGAATTTCAGATCGTTAAAAAAAATTCGTGGACAGAGTTTCTGCGAAAAAAATGAATTTTTACTAAACTAACTACATGAAGCTTTTACGATTTTTCTTACAACAAAATATGATCTGAGATCTAGATACATTAGGTTTTATTTATATCAAATATATACAAAGCCTCTTCGTATCGCTTGATATTTTAACTTTAAAACAATGATTAAAACGAACATTAATATTTTAATTTTTTCCTTTTTCAGAATAAATATTAAAACTAATCATGTGCTTTTTGACAAATTTTTCTGAATGCCTAGTTATTATTTTAAACGTTCCCCATTGGTTAGATTATATATTTTAGTTTAAAAAAGTTAATGCTTTACACTTTAAATCGATTAAAAATAGAATAATGACATAAATCTGATTGTATTTGTGAAGGAATTAAATTTATTCTTGTTTGTAAATTATAATAGTTTTAACCAAATTTTAGCTATGGAGGAAAAAAATATTAGAAAGATTACACGAATAAATTTTCAAAAAAAAAAAAAAAAAAATATTTTAATAAGTTGATTTATAAATCTATATTAAGTTAGTTGCTAATTTTTTATGTTTACAGGCGATTAGGATGCCTAAACAGGAGTATGGATATCAAATTACTAAAAATCTTAGACACACGTTCCCATATAATAATTAAAAAGGGTTAAAAACTTAAGATATTATCGATAATGTATCCTTGCCTGTCGTTTAAGTTATGTCTCGTATCTTAACGATGTTTGAGGCGCAATTCTCTTTTTTTAACGAAGTTCCGTCACTTTCATCTTCTTTAATTTTTATGTTGAGTATGTAAAATTATATTTATCCCTACACTTAATATTATTTGTTAATGATTGATTCTTAGAAGAATTAAAGACATAATTTGATGAAGAATAGTACGATAGATACAAGGAGACGACGAAGGCAATAAATTTACATGTTTCTAGTTATAGATTTTTGTCGGTTCAAAGACCAGAAAATATCTCAAAAGAAAAGCACATACCTTAAATATGATAATTATTATTTTAACAGCAATAACTAATAATAATGTGAGATGGAAAGCATGGAAACTAACAAATATCAGCCCTAAAATTGGGAAAATCAACGAAATAACAGTTTAAATGCTTCGCATGGGGAGTGCTGATTCTTACATTTAAGATATAAAAGTCTCAAACAACATTAGAACAAATCTTTATTTAAACTAAATCTGGCTTATCTCTTTTTATCCATGAATATTAAACACATTACTTTACAGTGATTCAGGATATATTTAAAAATTTTTACGATCTATAATATGATTCTAAAATAAAAGTATTACTTTTGGTATATTTTCTTTATTTTAATTTACGTTATGAACTAGATATGTTCTTGCGCCAAAAACATATTTATGCCAAACGATTATCCTATTTTAGCGAAAGGCAAATTTAAACTTTTCAAAATCGATGTATATACTAATAAGAGCAAAAATACTATAACTCTTAACATTTTTAAATAAATTTATTTATTCTTAGAGATTAGAATGATGAAGTATTTTCTGAGGGCTAAAAACTAATTTTGCAAAAAAAAAGTGTTAAATTAAGTAAGTTAATAATATGGAAAATATTTAAGTGATTTAAAATCTTATTAATATTGAAATCATTAATTTAATATAAACGAGCTGATCAAATATTGGTCCAATAGTAATCGAACCAAATATTTAGGTTAAAAAACTAAAGCGTAGAAATTCTAAGATCAGGTCAATATTTGGAAATGTTTATTTTCGTTATTCTTTTGTTTCTAACTTGAAGTCTAGAATTTAACTTATGTGTTTCTTAAGAAGATTAGGAATCCTTATCTTGGGCCATCTAACAACTATATAAAAAGTACTATCGCGACTTAAAAGCTAATATTGATATCTTTTCTATTGAATCTCTTGCCGAACAATATTAATGATTAGATATCGTACCACTTTGTAAGCTCCAATTTGTAATTTGTAATGAAACTTTATTTTTACATCATATTCGCAAATTAATCGTATAGAATCTTAGTAATTTATACATTTTAATAATGTTAAAAATATTCGTATTTCCACGACATCTTCGAAAAGATATAGCTCAGAAACACGAGTACCCCTCTCTCTTAATCAATCAGGCTCCACTCTTTGCATTTCATTCCTCTATCTTTACCATAAATAGAAGAGGTTCTTGTATGAAAAATCACCTTCTTTCGTATAAAAAATCTCTACAACATATTCCGCTAAGTACACAACTAACGTTTGATGTTTACGACAGTTGTTTAATTGAGCTTATCGACATGAACCCGGTTTTACCATCTTCAGTATGGCCCTTCTTAATAGTAATATGGCTTTTACAAAGTTAATTATTTTCTGAAATTCGCTCACCCCTTTTCGCTCTCAGTCTACTACCGTATTTCACGTCTTTTTGCAAAATTCACAGTTTTCTTTTAAGGAAAGATTCTACTATTTCCGAGGTTTGAATACTGTCAATTTTTACTGAGCAGTTAAAATCACTGCCCATTTACCTAAGTATGCTCCCTCTCGCTTATAACATTACTTAGTAATTCGTAGGCCTCAATTGCAAGATTTTTGAAATATACTAAGCGTGTAAATATTTCAGGATATACTTAATTTATAAAAGCATAAAAAGAACTTTTAGTCTTTTTAGAAATACTACATTTTAATTAAATATACTTTTTATTAACTTTTAGTTTGCTTAAATAAGATTTCAATTTTGAAAATGATTGGGAAAAAATTATTTATTGAAAAGAATATTCTTATTGAAACAAACTTATTACCACCGGACGCTTTATGTTTAAATTAATATCGCATAAAATGTTGTAAAGCTTTCTTTCGATAATTACTCGAGTGATGTTAGATTTTCAAGTGTCCTAATTGACATTTTAATCGCAAACATTTTCCAATGTCTTAATTTAATTATTATTGATAAAGATTTGTCATCATTTGACAATAAACATATTTTTTATTATAAATTGATGTACATATTCGGGTAAAATTAACATTAAAAAATATAATCAGATTGAATTTTTTGCTGAGCATCGAATGAATATTATTTCTTTCTTTTTTTAAGGCCTAATTATATCAGAGATATGTGAACATTTAAAAAAAAGGTAAATTATTTACTAGTAAAACTTTACACATATTTTTATTGAGGCTACATAATAAATTTAATTAAAAATTAATCATGAGAGTTCATTGAGAAAAAGAGCGTTCCGCTTTAGAAAGATTGCGAATTTAAGTACATGGCCTGTGATATTTCATCGGATCTTTTGCACTTGGGGACCCCCCGCTTTTTACAAAAAAAACCATACCAAAACACTATATATAATAATAAAAACATATTTACTAATTATTAGG
>SGJC01001721.1:0-13000 GCA_009887335.1 Henneguya salminicola
ACCCTTTTCGCCAACCATACCTTCCCATTATATTACTGATTTACTAAAATAAGTAATTTTTGTCAACATTCGTTCATTAACTTGGACAACACCCCCGGATGGAACTTTGAATTTTTCAGAAAATATATACGATTTTTCCAGCTGTCCAATCCCCTTCTGGTACAGCGTCCTTAGATTGAAGAGGTTGGCGTAAAATTTAGAAGCAGAGAGCCCCACACTCCTACTGAATCTTGGCAGGGGTGCCTACTTGGCGTCTGCATTTTGGCAGGATAGAGGACCGTAACCCCCCCTACTTTTGAAAGAGACCAGTGAGGTCTAATACATCCAGTCCGAGTAAAAAAAAAATTATGGTACTAATAAATTCACACAATCAATGAAGGTCCGAATTGAATACTTTGCCAAAAGTCTATCAATTTACGTAAATCAGAACATATTAAAAATAATTTCTTATAATGCAAAAAGACTAAAATAATTTATGTTTATTTTTCAATAAATCCGATTACATTCGAAAATTAGCTAAAAATGAATCGCAAACATATAAAAAAGCGTTCGAAAAAAATGGTCTTTTAGTTTAGTACCATTTCAGTTTCCTAACAGAAATAAAAAAAAGTAAAAAAACTATTTGAAAATGAATAAAATATCCTTCAAATCATTGCAGATTTAGATGATATACGTTTGGCAGCCAAGCCTTTATTATCATAAGCCAAACATTTACTAAATTAAATTTAGAGTTTTTTGAAATCAAATAATGTCACTAATAACCTATTATTGATTTTAAGGCTGAATCAGCTGTTTCTGTCATGGTACAACTTCCTTCGTGTTCATAAAATAAGCGAGCCCTTCCCTCTACTAGAAAGGATAAATCAACATATTCCGAATAATCCAATATTATTTGAATATTATTATTTCTGGGGGAATTGGGATGGCACTTTCAACGACGGTACTACGTTTATTTTGTCAACTATTTAAAATTAATTAATTATATATCTGTTCTAATTCTGTATGGTCTCATATCTTCTAAATGTAAAGCGAAGTATAACGAATGACAAATTTCACAGATTTTTAAGAAACAAACAACTATAATTAAAATTTTAAAAACTAGCGGCAGTGTCAGGTTTCCCCATTGTAGACGTTATTTATGACTGTCAATCCTAAAATACAAACGAATATGATCGAAGTAATCAGAATATTAGAGTTGCCCAGTCAATATGTTGAGGATATTTGGAGAGTTGGAATAATTCTCGAAGATGAACGACGGGGTCTGAAAATATTAATGAAACATTGGAACTATTCTTAGCAAGTCTGATCTTAATTGTCTTTTACTTGCAATTCAAGTCAAGGATAGATTCTCATATTTAATCGTTTGATTAGGGCTTAGTTATCCATCAATTTGGATGTTTTAAAGAAAGTTGATCCTATTTAAATAAAGCGCAATTAATGTCTTATCAAGAAAATCAAAATGAAAAAATACAATCATAATTGAGGATAATAAAAATTCTAAATTCTTATGAAAAATCAACTATTTTGCAATTTCTAAATTTCATGGCTAATAATTTATCTTTTTAAATAAATTTTTTAATTGCTTTATTTTGAATACAAAATAGCAAAATTTATTTTTTTTGGGGTAGGTCGAGTAATTTTGGTGCATGGTATAATAATAATAAATTGGGATTCTACAAAACTGACCAGACTGTGTATAGTAAAGGCATAAAGAATTTATGGTTTATTTTTTTAAATCAAAAGTCGGTACTTTTCGGTTATACGATCCGTTTTAAACTACCCATGTAATTCATTGTAAATTAAATCAATAATGTCAAAAATGGGTATTTGGCGGAATCTGTAGTGAGAGAAAACAATGCTTTATAATCCCCGTAGAAGATCGTATAGAAACTACCCTATTACCACTCGTATACAAATGGATTAAACCCGAAACGATAGAAAGCCCAACAATTATAATAAGCGACAAATGGAAATCATATACTAAAATGGGGAATGGAAAACGATACAAACACTTAACAGTAAACCACTGCAAGAATTTCGTAGATCCAATAAGCGGAGCTCATACACAAACGATCGAGAGAACATGGGGATAGGCCAAAGAGGGAAAAAAGCGCAAAATAGGAACGAATCGTTATCGGTTGTATTCGTACATTTCAGAATATATATGGCGATCCACTCAAATAACCAAGATCCATTTGAAAAAATTCTTAAAAATATTGCCCAATTTTGGCAACCGTAGATCTAGAACACGTTTAAAAAATACAATTTTCTTTTAATAAAAATAATAATAAAAATTTCATTTTTTTTAATAAAAACGGCTCATATAACCCAATAGAACCCAAAATTCTAATCCTTTAATAATTAGAATAAAAGTAAAAATTTTGTCAAATCATTTATTTCAAAAAAATAAAAGTAATTTTTTATGCAACAGAAAATAAATATTTGTAAATCCGATTGAATCAAAATCCTGCAATGTTTATTTTGTTGAAGAGAATAGTTCGAGATAGTTTATTAAGAATCTGGTCATTGAGTTCTATTATTAAGTATCCTAATAAAATTTTAAACATTCAGATTTACTTCCCCACAAAATTAAATGTTGAAAAATACAAAGAAAATCAGACAACTGTTTATTAAAATAGAGAAATTTCATTAAATTTGATTTAAAAAATTTTCCTGTTTTGATAATTCTGTATAAAAACTCAAACAGATGAAGAATTTAAATTTTATTACTACTCCTTTTTATGTATTCAATTCAAACACGAAATTATATTTTCCTATAATTAATATTTTTAAGTAGGCATAAATAGATATATTTAGTTGCGGTTTAATTGTTTGAAACAGGATTTCGTGCAATATTTATATATATATTAAGGCAATTCTATCTGTCTGTCTGTCACGCTCAACTGCGCATGTGCTGCGTGTATACGGCGGATTCGGCTCATTAAAAATTTTGAAAAATGATTTAGATTGTTTTTAATTAATGAATATTAATAATATATTAAAACAATTCTGTCTATCTGTCACGCTCAATCGCACAAGAACATGCGCAGTATATAACTAAAATGGTGGTTTCGGCTAATTTTAATTTTGAAAAGATTTAGATTGTTTTTAATAATAATATATTGAAAAATTCTGTCTGTCACGCTCAAAGCCTACTGTGATTTTTTTAAGTTCTTTTAATTACACACTTTCTACTTTCAAAGTTTGAACCATTAATTAAAGTCACAAGGCATAAATCAAGTTCCACAAAAATTAATTTTTTTTTCTTTCTGATTACTACGAGTCAAGGAAATGAAACTTCCATTGAGACGAGTTGTAACGACCTTTTTCTATATCTCCGATCTTCACAAGTTCTTTTTATTAGTTAAACCATTATCAAATCCCAAAAACTTCCAATAATTCTTCGCTAGATATAATATGACGATGAGCGAAGCGACTCAAGTAAAAAAAAATCAATCAAATGGAACTTGAACTAAGACGGGCCGCGACCGCGGACAAAAACCACCTAGTGTAATAAGATGCATTTACAAACAAAATCCTTTTTTGCGCAATTTCTAAATTAATAATAAATAAATGAGATGGTTATGTTTTTTTTTTGAATATAGCTAATGTAGAGTGTTTTAGCAAAAATTATTTAAAACCTAATTTATTAATAAAAAAAAATCTGCAATTTTTCTACGCGTTTTTGTGCCAATCTAATAACTTTAATGACACTTATTCTATTGCCGAGACAACGATTGATCCAATTTTGATCTTTTAAATTTTTACAATAGAAATAAATGTATTTTTTAGTGGTCCTTTTGATAAAAAAATTCTTGGTGATAACAACTTATGCCGCTATTATGCCAATCCACAAAGTCGTTTAAGAAAGATATTCGTATGATAGAATATTAATGGACAATTTAGTCTTTTATTTGTCAAACGTTATTGAGTAGAAGGCAAAAGTAATTTTTTTGAAATGTCTTTTTCCAGTAATATTAGCGTTGTTTGAAATCGAGAGTTTTGCCCATCTTTTGAGGGTATATTCAAAATTTAATGTGGGAACCCAATTATATAATAGGGAAGGTTTTTTTACAAGGACATCTAAAGATGTAAAAGGTATGCTATCGATATATTTCGTTGGAAAACAAATATTCGGGGTTTTTAGTAATTCCTTTTTTACAATTTATAAAAATTTGATTGGCAGACAAAAATATCAACAGATTTAAAAACTAGGATTTTAGGCTAAAGTTGTGGCGTGGGGACCTTAACTTGGGGAAAACCTCGGATCGATAATTTTCAATTAATTTAGAACAAAAAGTATATTTAATCAAATGCATTTATTTCTTGGTTTATAATAAATTACAAAGTTGAGGAATTTATGAAAAAATATTTGTGCAATTTGTCATAAAATTTTTTGGCTGATTGGAAAGAAATATTTCGTGGACAAACTATATTATTTTAGGAGGATGCAAAGTTGTTTCCATGTGAAATATAATATATGAGCAAAGCTTGTAGGAGGGGCGGAATGATAACTACAACAATAATAAAGATTCAAATTGGACAAACAACTGGGTGGGCTCGTGTTTATCCCTAATACACTTGCCTGTGAGTTATTTTATTCCGTACAGCCTCCGTTTACATACTTGCCAACGCTATACTACGAACGGTTCAACACAGTTCACATATAGATAAAGTTTGTAATTTCTATCATATTTAAAGGATTAGTCCTAGCATCGAAATATAGTCTAGATTCATGTTTGAGAGACTTGCCTTATAAATTTCGAAAAAAAAGTAGAGAATATAAATAATATACAAATCTATTATAATTTTTGAAATATTGATCATTTTTTAGGAATACCCGAATCATCAATCGTGATGTTCGGTATATGTAATAAATGTTCTGATCTTGATTCCAATTGCCTAGTTTGAGAAATGGTTTCCTCTGAACATGAAAATATATTAGTATCATTAAAAACGGGATATTTTGAATCTTCCATAGTGTATTGTTCTGGTATCTCAATTATGCTACTTGTATCTAATTCTGAAATAGTCTATGTTATAAATGTATTGAGAACTTGCAATGAAGTGTTAATGTTTTGAGGTAGAATCTTAATTAAATTTTTCATTAAATTACATTGATATCTGTCATAGATTTCGATGTTTTTGTGTTATAAGCTAAAAGATTATAAAAATTTATCAAAAACTATTGTTTTTCGGTACTGTTAAGCTTGAACTATCACGGCGTTTATATGAATCTATATGGTGGTAGGCAAATGAGGAATGAGATTTCTATTGAAAATAAAAATAAAAATAATAAAACTAATTTTCGTGACTTTGGCATAAATTTATCTGAAGTAATTTTGATCAATTTCTTTTCATCGATGACGTCATTCAAATGCTTTAGTGAGTCTCGTATTCGCTGATAGTTTTTTGCCATTTTGTATCTATTGAGTTTAGAATCAGATCTAGATTTAAAATTAAGGTTAAATACACAGAAAGATTTATAATTTTAGGATCTAGTCTCAAACCAACTGAATAATCAAGGTTTAGAGATTTTTTAACCATAGATTCTACAAGAAGATAATAGCATCCCGAAATATAATCGAACATATTCTGAATTAATGAACTATTTCATAATAAAAGGTATACTTGCTAATTTGTTGATAAGTTGCTATATTTTGTTGAATCATTTGATCGACTACACAATCATGAATCACTTGATTAATATACACTATTTGGGAGTCAATATTTCTGAGATTCATTTTTTCATCCATTATCCATTTAAATGTCATGATTTTTTTTAATGAAGTTCTTTTTGATGGTTCTTTATTGATCATGTTTTGGATCAGTCTAATTATTGTATACCAGAGAAAATACAATTTACATTCTGTGGACATATTTTCAGGCAATGTGTAATAACAATCAATTATATTAACCATCATTTCACTTTTGTTTAAATGCTCAAAAGGTGGTCTTGAACAAATCATAAAGTATAGTATTATACCCAATCCCCATATATCTACAGTTTTAACGATATTATACAGTAATTAATAATCATATGAAGTAATATAATTATATATTTATTAGTAGTAGACCCTGGCAGAAATAAAACAGAACCTAACGATATAAACCGAACGATTTAAAAAACGAAAAAAGCATATTTTATTGATTTAAAAAGGATAGTGATTAAATTTTGAATACTTTTCAGAACCTTCCGAACTAAATGAGTATGGCAATAAGGAGCCAAGCAAATGTCCCTCACCCTACTTTTAGTGTCCTCTATTTATTTTGGCATTTACGTCTACTTGTTTTTTAGATTCGTATATCATTTATTGCTAAACTTTCTAAAGGCGAAATATAAAGAAAAAAAGGCATTGAATTTTTTTGACAAAATAAGCGATCGATTATTGAGTCTTAACGAGAATTATGATGGAAATATTCTCACTGTAATGTGGCCCATCTAAGATGATAAATTATCGTCTATTTAAGCTATTTTCAAACTTTATAAAAATATAATAAAACAAAATAATACGGGACTTATATTTTAACATAAATTATTACGGTGTATAATTGAAAATGACTATCAACTTCTAATGTGGATTTATAAAAAAGTACCATACGAATACTGGAGTAAACTTAGTCGAAAAAATATTTTTTTTTCAACAGAAGCTGATGCAAATTTGACAAGCATTAGTTTACTGGATATATTAAATTGAAAGACAAACGAGCTAGGGGGAAAAAACGTACCACTTTGGCACATCTTTTAAATGGCTAAGATTGGAACAAATTTATCGATTGAATAAATAGCGCGTTCCCTCTAAAAAATTTGGCATAATAAAATGTGGCGGTAAAATCTAGGAATCTCTGGCATTTCGTCGCAACATAAATCATTCTCGTAAATTTATTTCAGATATTCAAATTAGCTTTATGTGTTTTAAAGTTTTATCATATATTTATTAAAATAATTTAAATCTATATAAATTTACGAGAATAATTAATGTTGCGAAGAAATTGTGCGGCGACGAAATGACGCGCAGCGAAAATATAGTATCATTCGTGATTTTTATCGGTTGAATATGTTCCATCTGGTAAAATTTCTTTAAAAACAAATATTTATGAAAATATTAATATCTGCTTGATTACAACCAAAAATATCAATTCATGTTTGCACCTAAAATACCTGACAACATTTAATCAACGCATATTTTAGGTTTGATTTGATTATAAAGATACCAAACTGGGGGAAAAAAATAAAATAGTTCTGTATTAAGTATTTTTTTATAATCTAGAAAAATAAAGTATATTTATTTGAGTCAATTGTTGTAACTTATAACTTCTTAGGGAAATATAAAATTTTTAGGGATATATGTATCATTCGACATAGAAGGGAGTTAAATGAGTAACATCAAAAATATGTAAAGCCAATCCATACACCATTTGAATGAATCATATATAAAACAAGTGTTTGGAGAAACACTTCATGATTTTTTTGCCTTAAATGCAAATCAATGACATTTAAGTTCGAGGTATGAATGAAAAAACCAATAGGTAAAAAATAAATGGCGGGAAATATACTTAAAACCATGATTATGTGATTTGAAAAGAGAAAATGATTTTAACAAAAAAGCATAATTAATTTTATAAAATGAATGAAAAGTTTGGCGAGAAAGAGCATGATTAGCTGATCGCAACGATAATTGTCTGAAAATATAAAGTTTAATATGATTAGTGTATTGTAATTAAATATTATCCATTTATAATCATAGCTGTGCCTCCAAATAGAGAGACTGAGGGAAATAGTTACAAAAGAAAACTATAAATAATTGATGAGTTAAATCACGATTAATCCGGGTGTAAGTATTAAAACGATATAATATATATATAGCGTCAATTATTTCGGATCCGAGAGCCAATATCCGTATAACCCGGTCTATCTGGTATAAGCCAGATGGGTGGCCGTGTAGCCTCTCTTGAAAAAGACTAGTAAGGTTTAACGCATCCAGTCAGAGACAACAAAAACTTCAACAATTTTGGATAATAAAAATATATGAAAAATACTTTATAATTATGATTGCTATGTGGGGATGACAACTTAAAATAAATGATCATAAATAATATTGAAAAAGACCGTAGGGGAATTTAATACCAATACCTGTCATAAATTTAATAATTGGTTGTAATAAAGGTAAAATAAAATAAAAACCGAAATAATGAGATAAATATCAATCTGCTATAAATTGGTGGAAGATGTTTATGATTGGTTAAAATTTGATGAAACTGATGCTGGATGTCAAATTGTGAAAGAAAAAGAAATTCTCGAGTCCACATAAAATTAGAGAAAACACTAAAATATAATGATGATGGGGGGTGGGTGGGTGGGGGTATTTTTAAAAATAAATTAATTAGTATATTTAAAAAATAAAAAATCACTTAAAAGCAAAATTCAATTGTTGATTTTTTTGCAAAACAATAATTTTCAATGTGATTGTTTTGGCTTTTTTAATTTAATCTGTCATATTTTAATATAAAAATTAGTCTTGTTAGATATTTTTAACCTTCTTCATATTCTGCGCATTTTGGATTATCAGGGCTATCTGATACGTATATAGTCCCTATCATCGATATTCTAATTAAATTGAAACCATTTTTGGTATAAACTTGATCAAAATCATAAGGATATTGAATATCTTAAGATTTCTGCAAACTTGGAAAAATACGAAATAAATTTTAAATATATTAAACTAGTTAGCGTAAGAATTGCTATCCCTAAAACCTTTACTTCAAATAGAACCACTTCGAATATTCAAAATTAGCCAATGATAGAAAATAAATCGATAAAAGGGAGGTAGGTAGAAAGTCTCGACGTTAAATAATAGCACAGTAGATATGGTTTGGAGGCGAATATTATTTCACATTTAGGTATAGGCACACGACAGACGTATTAATCATGAAAAAAATTGAAAAGTTTAAAAATTTACCCCGTTTAAAAATATTAGGAAAAAATCAATTTAAATATTTGTATGAACAGAGGGCCTCTGAGAATATGCGCGATTAAATTCAGACAAACGATATTTTTGAGGTTCCTCTTAATAGAAAACTTTTGGAAAAAATAAAATATGTTAAGTAATAAAACTACTACACGTTGAATTTTTTATTTCAAAATGTTATTAAAATATTATATGCACTGCATAAAATTACGTAGTTTAATTTAAACAAATCATGTTGAAATTTGTGGTTTCAAAAATAAGGAATGATATGCTCCCCTCCTTTATCCCTCTTTTGATAGAGGCATGGTATAGCCGCATATTTAGTAGTGTTTTACATGGATGAGTTAGCTTACCTATTTGCTCGGTAGTTGAGGTAGAAGAAATAAGAATTTCCGGAGCTATATAATTTATAGAACCAAGAATATTCGAATGTGGGCAATCATTAAGAATTTCAGAAAGACCAAAGTCAGCAATCTTAACACAACGAAAATCATTGCACAATAATATATTTTCAGGTTTAAGATCTCGATGAACAATATGTAGATTATGAAAATATGTTACACCTGAAACAAGTTGTATAAAATAATTTCTTGCTTTTGATTCCTTCATAGGATTATTTGCATAAAAACGTTGTATAAATGAAAAAAGATCACAGGTACCTTTATCCATGACCATAAATATTTTATCATGAGTTTCGAAGCTTTCATAAAGTCGAACAACATTAACATGTCTTATTAATTTGAGAATATTAACTTCTTTCAATAATTGGGAAATATCTTCAGTTGTCAGACCACATTTATTGACAATTTTAATAGCAACACGCTCAAGAGTCAATTTATGGGTAGCACTTTTAACTATCGAAAAACTACCTTCCCCTATAATAGATTCCATTATGTATGAATTCAGAAACCGTTGATACGAATCCATATTTTTTTTAAATTTACATTAATTATATATTAAAAAATAAAACGAAACAAGGCGAAGCAAATTAACATAAAAATATCATAAAATCACAAAATATTCTCATCGACTGTTAGTTCAGATTCATCCACATCACGTATATAGAGCACGTTGTTGCACCTAAATATATATTAGTGACAAAAATTTAATTTATTATAACATAAAATACAGCGCATGCGTGGCGAAAATGCATCGTTTTAATTATGTCGACAGGAATAATATAAAATATTGAACGAAGTAATTTAATTAGTATCAGCATGCCATAACTACGTCTGCTTAAAGGGCCATTAAAATAAAGTTTTGCCGCAAGAATTATTTTTTTACCTTATTAAAACCTCTCCAAGGTTTCCTGTAAATTGGTCATCAATGTACTCTTCAGCTTTGACCAACTAAATATTAAATATACATTTTGCAACTTGGAAGTTCATATAGTTGTCTACGGATACTAAAAAACCTTTGTATTCCATTCCCCATTTAAGTTTAACGAGAACATTTTTTCCTATCAACGAATTTAAAAATGGTTTGGGATTAAGTGCAGAGAGCTAAATTTTAAATAAGCCATTCATTTACCATTTGAAAGCAAGATATTTGCGAGCATGCGCGGGCTCATAATAATGGAAAAAATAATGAATAAATTATTCAGCTTACAAAATTTTATAGATGTTTCGAAATCTGACAAAATATTTTATAATGACGTTAATAATTTTAATGAACAATTTTTTCTGAAACTTAATAGTGAAACACTGATTGCCAATAATCATTATACATGTTTATATAATGAATTTCCCGAAAAGAGAATATTTAAAAAAAGATGTCTAGACAATATATTGTTCGATTGTGCCGTTACAAATTACAAGAGCACGATTTTGTCCCAATGGATGGGCTTAAACGAACAAAAACTGCACGATCTCCTTAGATATTTCCGTCGGTATTCTATTGTTATTTATAAAAAAAGATTTTCCGAGCAAATATTTCATCCAGTAAGATCAAAAAAGCTATCTCGAATCAATCGAACCGTACACGATTTACGTAATGTTATAATGGGCATTCCTTGCGAGATACTTTCTGACAATTTTTCTGACGAGTTCGATAGCCTTATATATAAAAGCAATCATATTGGGCATGCAAATAATAGACTTATTAGACTTTTTCAGAATGACACTATAATTTTTATATATCCATGCAATGATTCACAGTCTAAATTAGCCTTTTCTCTCTTTCTCAATGAAAATATAACAAAACTAGACGAAATCGAATTTATAACACCTATTTTAGAACTAGGAATGATTGAAGAAAAAGACGGTTGGTGCATTTTTGTGCGATGCGCATATTCCTTTCATGTTTACCACTTAATATACGCCGACGTAATATTAAATTCTTAAATTAGGGAAACTTAACCCACACTAATATTAAATCAATCAAACATAATGCGCATTCTAATTACTCAATATTTAGTCCCATTTTCAGAAACGAAATATTACTGTGCACAAATGCCGGCTTAAACATTATAGATATAAATGAAATTTCTCAAACAAATCCACAATTAGATAAATGTGATAAATTCTCTTCCTACGAATGGAAACGAGGAATATTTACCGATCATCCACGAACCGTACTAAATATAACCGACACTAAATTATATCTCTCAGATCTTAGAGTAAAATTATGTTATTGATTGAAACAGATTTCTAACAATATTGACATAAACTTCAAACAATTAATTGAAAATAACCAAATAATATGTCCAATTCTCGGTGGAAGTTCGTTAACATACTTTTATTACCTTTGCACGAATAAACACATATATTTTATAGATCTTCGAAATACTAATGATGTACTTGAATCTAGAAAACATTACTTGTCATATGAGCCTTCATTAAGCTTTACTCTTCCAACTGATGCCATAAATGAAACAAAATTGTTGTATATTTCAAGTTATACCAATGACGAAAATACATGGGTTTCATTATTACCTTCAAAAAAATTGATGAGTAAAGCACACGATATTTATGCACCTCTTAAGGTATTCAATATTTCTATTCACGAAGATTTGTTCAGATATACCCCGTGATAACCTATCAGACATTACTGGATTTTCAATAGAATCTAAATCACACAATAGAATATCCCTATTTCTTTTAAGATCGGGTGGTAGCATATACCATAAAACATATACGATTGAAAAATACATGGATGGTGGATTTACCACAGCAAAGCCTAACGACGGCATTAATAGACACGAAATACAAATTCAATGTGACGTTAAAAATTGTAAGAAGTTAAGAAACTCAAACAAACGCTTATTTAATAAAATAAAGGAAAATCTTCTTAACCCAGTTTCATCTGCTAACAAAACGAATAAACAGAAAGAGGAAATACTTGCACAAGGTTTAGTAGAGATGAAATATAAACTTAGGTTTGATAAACAACAAAATAAATGAAGTAAAAATGGACACAAAAGCGATAAAGTTTCACAACGAATGGTTCAGAAAAGAACAGCACTGTGTTACAAAACAAACTATAGATGAACAAAAACATGAAATTGAACTGAAGGATGAATTATGTGACATATTAGATTATAGTTTAATTAATTTTTAACAAGTCAAATTATATTGAAATATTAGAGTAAATAAATCAAAAGTTTATAAATATGAAGCTAGATTGTCATTATTAAAGTCGGAATTAAAACATCTCGAGTAGTTGAGTGTTTGATGATTCGGCGGGTTGAAAGCTTTTGACAGAAATACTCGCCATAAATTAAATAGATTTGCATTCCTCCTCGTAGACGAAGAACAAGATGCAAAGTTGATTCCTTTTGGATATTGTAATCATTTAATGTGCGGCCATCCTCTAGTTGTTTACCAGCAAATATCAATCTTTGTTGATCAGGTGGGATGCCCTCTTTTTCTTGAATTTTAGCTTTGACAGTTTCAACGCTGTCGGTGGCCTCTACTTCAAGCGTAACGGTTTTCCCAGTTAAGGTTTTTACGAATATTTGCATTCCTCCTCGTAGACGAAGAACAAGATGAAGAGTGGATTCTTTTTGAATATTATAGTCATTTAGAGTGCGA
>SGJC01001728.1:0-13268 GCA_009887335.1 Henneguya salminicola
ATTCGGGGATGACAGCTTTAATTCCAATTCTCGTTTCTATTCGTGAGGCCTCATATTTTTCAGTGTTTTCTTGTCTCTCCCTCTATTTCTAAACGTAATAAAATATTTAAATTAAGAAATATAAATAAATTTTATTCATATATTTTTTATGTTAGAATTGATTTTTGTTTATGTGGGGGGAGATTGGATGATTTTATAAGAGAATTTGATCTATGGTAATATTTTTCGATATAAGTACAAGCTATTATTTTCTGGTTTTCTTATTAGATATCGATAGTCTGGTCTCAGGATATTTTTCTACACCTCGATCTTGTTGAGATCTTTTTATGTTATCTGTATAGTCTTGAACAGTAGGAACCTATCGACGTCATCTGATCTATTAATTTAAAGATATTCTGTGTATTTTGTTGCAAGGGACATCAATCCTGAATAACCTCTATACTCCGCTAGTTAATGTCATTGTGGTATGGCGTCCCTAGAGGGAAGGGGTTTGGTGTAACGTTTAATGAATGGGACCACCACACTGCCGCTAAATCTTGGTAGTGGTACCTACCTAACATCTGTATGGGGACAGAAAGGTGGGCCGTAAAACCCCCCTCAAAAAAGACCAGTAAGGTTTGACACATCCGAGACAAAAATACATACAAGATCTGCCTTTAATAATTATAGCCGGATCGGTCATTTCAAAATGATACGCTACAAAAATATTACTTACATCACCTTTGATAAAAAAATGCATGACCGAGGAAAAACGACATTTTTGAGATCTTGTACGAAATATAACCTTGATGATTAAATGTGACGTATTTCAACTTTAATAAATAATATGATCCTTTTTATTTCTTAGTATTATTAAACAATAAGAGGCTCGTGGAAGAAGAAACACTTGCCTCTATATTTTAATTCACGCTGATTGTTTATAAAGATAAGCAAAGAAAAGTAATTTTAATATTTGTTTCAAAAATTTTTTATTTGTAAGATTATATTGATAAAATTTGCTTAATAAATGGTTTTGTGGCATGAAGCTAGTTCATTTCTATAGATGAAGTTGTCGGGATAAAAAAAAGTACTTTCTTGTTTAATAAAAACTGTTTTGACTCAATTTAACACAAAAAATACAACAATATCCTGATGAAAACAAATTCAACATAAGATATATCATTTATATTTCGATCATTTAAAACTGAAATATTAAATGATAAGTTTTCGATATCCTTATCATAATTAAACGATTGAACAGATTTCTAATATTAATCGTGAAATTCTGATACAAGTATAAGATTTCTCATGGCAGTGTAATTTTGTTAGTTGTTAAAAAGTTATTCGGTTGCGTTTTATGAATATTGCCTCTGAAATATTTTTAATCAAATACTATTTTATTCATAGTTTTTTAAATAAAAATATGTGAAGTAATATGCGATATTTACTAAATATGACGGAGAATCGATTTTGAGAACATATTTTTGTCTTAGATCGACAAATTTAATCAACTATTTTCTACTTCATACTTTAAGTCTTGATAGGAATTATTTTTCATTATAAGAATCTAAGCTATATAGGGAAGACGCCCCCATTATAACGTTCCCACTAACTCATAGAGATATCATTCAAAACTGAAATTTAACTAATGATTTGTCTGACATCGAATGCCGTTTAAAAAATCATAATGAATAAAACGTGTCATTGATCGAAAAGTTAGGGAACTACTGATGTATGAGTACCTGGACGTATAAGGTAAGAAACACCATGTTATTTCGATGTTACTTTTTTTATATTTATAAGATCGCATTTTATATTATTTGAAGAAAATGTATAAAATTCATTTGTAAAGGGGAATGATACATCCTAAGTGGTGATGTTTTATCTGAATTTCGAATGAGTTCGTAATCAAATTGAAAATTTTGCACAACATTAAAATTTTGGTAAGATTGTCATTACCCGCACAAATGTAAACAAGTCCCGCGCACGTGCACATTAAAAAAATGGCGGTTGTAACTTATGCAGTTTTGACATATTTCTTTCACGCATTAGCAAATATATAATCCCTACTCCAATGTACCCTTTCACGAGTTGCATAATTTAATTCGAGCTGAATCCTTTTTCCTTCCAACTCATGACGATCTGATGGCATTTTCCTTCTTCATTATTAGATTGAAGCAAATCAAGTTCAATAAAAATACTTTAAGTGAGTAAATAGAATAATTATTGTGCTTTGTTTGATATTTATCATGATAGTAAAAATAAAATATTATATCTACGCAAGTATCATAATAATGGCTAATCTCTTTCACTCTTTTTATCCACGATTCAATTTAAAAAAAGGATGGAGTTAAAAGAAAAAAAATTTATCGTCTTTTTTTTTGCGTTTTTACAGGCGAAACGGTGTAAAAATTAAAAAATGCAGTACGCATGCTACCACATAATGGCAGAAGTCCGGGTAATGACAATCTTGCCAAAACTTAAATACGTTGATCCTTAATTACTTAACGTTTTAGTTAGGGAAACGGTTTGCTTTACCAAATATAATTGGCGGTAACAGAGACAGGGGAGGAGGTAAAAAATTTAATTTATCGAGAAAGTAATTTATGAACGACTCCATATATTTTTCATGAAATTTATGTTATGCTTAAAATGTGATAAGCTATATTCTACCATGAAAATTTGTTTGAATTTTCATTAAATCTAAAAACTCAAGGAATAATAAAAAAAATTGAAATGACAAATACATTTTATTCATTAATTCTATGTGATATTATCATAAAATGTATCATTTCAATTATATATAATATTCGGAAGAGTTCGTTGATTGTGATTAATTTCAACACATAATGGTCTGTTAAATAAATTCATTGATATAAATAGATTTAATAATTTATAAAATTAAACACAAAACTAAAATTTTCGATTATTGCTCTAATTAAGTAATTTACTTTCTTAAATTAATTAACAGAAAAAAAATATTCCAACAAATGAGTTGTTTTTGGTACATTTAGTTTTGCATGAAATGGTTTACAACTCAATATTATTGAACGCCGTGTTGAAAAGTCCGTAGTATGTCGGGGAGCAATGGAGTTCATATTAAGGACCCAAAAACGACCCTGGCCCAAACCCCCAAAATAACTGCTAAGTGCAAAATTAGGAGAAAAAAATTCATTGAACTGTTTTTCGAACCTAAATTGTAATTTAACGCATGCGATATCTAGTAGTGAGAATATGGAAGAAGATTATGAAAAGAAACAACGTCAATCCAAAATAACTTATGGAAACCAAGAATATTCAATAAAGAGCTCAGGCCTGAAATGGCATTATTACAGATGCTCTTCATTTCGAAAAAATTGCAAGGCTACATTAAAAATAGATATAAAGAGTGGAAAATTTCAGTTTAAAATGTAATCACACCCGCAGGCGCGCAGTTGCCGATAGACCTGATGTCGTATATACAACAGAAGAAATGTTAAGTCTTTCTATCAGTCGAGTTATACTGGAATTTCATTTATCCGCAGCAAAAATCTAGTATTTACTAAATAAAGAAATGAGGAGTAAGTATTGGGAAAAATCAATTATAAAACCTACTTGAGAAGCAATTGTAGTCCCTTTTCTTCACCGTCTTCTATTATGGTCACATCCGGATTTGAGACCTTGTCTACGCTACACACCGAGTTCCAGCATATTTAGGTGTAACATTTAGAAGTGTATCAAAGCCTTTTAAACAGTTCAGAATATTAATGGTTTACCACGACGCAACCGAACTTTACATCCCAGTCGGTAATGTTTTAGTTGATAAAAAAAATGCTTGGACATATTGACATTAAGAAGAAAAATTGAAGGTTGTAGACTAAGAAATCGAAAACGCGATGAAAAGAGGACATTTAGACCTGTTAATAAGAGCCAACTTCATAGGACAATTGATTATTTGCGAAAAACACTCCAAATCATGAAAACTTTCAAATAGGATATATTTTGGAAATATTTTAATGAAACATGGTTGAATAGATATGCCTTTGAAGCTTGGAACATAAGTGAACTTGAGGAAGAAGATTTAGAAATTACAAACAGAACGAATAACGGTCTAGAGAACTTTAATAAAAAAATCAATTCTCTTTTTCCGGCCCGACATCCAAATTTATTTATATTTATTCGAGTCATTAATGAATTATCAGAAGAATATTGCAGATTGTCAACCGTAATTATTTCAGGCGAATGTAACAGACCAAAGAGAACAGTTTATAATGAAATTTCTTATGATCTGAAAACAAAGTTAAATTAAACATAATTTTTTTTTAGTTTTGGGTCTGGTCATTTTTGGGTCACAAATATTGTTTTTCGGGGAGTAATCGATATAGAAATAATATTTTAGCCATTAAAAAACAAAAAAATGAGGGATCTGCAATTTGACAATTACAAATGAATTGTACACTCACTTTTAGTAAAGTATATTATTATTATCAGACAGTTTATTTTGGAATGATCAGTAAAAATATGGAGAAACAAAGCATCTCGTGGTCCGAATTCAGATTTGAAAGTTGTATGTTACAAAGCTCTGAACTTTATGGAAAGTTATAATTTAATAAAAACTGATTTATCTGGTCTATAAATTGATATAGTTTGACTATAATAATATTGAAATGGGCAATTTACTTTTTTAACAACTGTAAAATAACGCCAATCTATCTTAAAACAATAAGGCCTACTTTCGAGGAAAAAAAGGTTGATTTAATGGGATTTTATAAATTTCGTTGAGATCAGATTTTTTGAAAATTTATCACAATGGTACACTTGATATTTAGAGTGATGTAAAAGATATTTTTTTGAATTAAATTTTTAATGTTTTAACATGGAAATATATTTATCATTGAAATGGGAATTTTCTTAATATGTCGGCAAATTCCGATTGATCTAAGAAAACATTAAATTATAGTCTCTTGTCACAGATTTCTAAATAATATGAAGAATAGAAAAGGAGGGAGTTTTACAGGTAGTAAAAATATTTGGCTCCATTTGAAAGAAGTTTGTCCAATCCTTTTTTTTATTTTTGCGTAAAAATAAATGAAATGAAAAAAAATTATAGTCTAGAGCTGTGTTGATCTGCTTAGGTTAAAACCATCAGAGGTACTGATAAAAACATGACGAGAGAATATACGAACTATGGCATCCGTAATTTTTATGGGCAATTGAAAGGATTAATTGATAAAGGTCATGCTCAGATAGAACTTGTAAACGAACAACTGTTTTTAAATTGTTTAATTTCATTGATTAATTGGCAAATATAAAAAATGACATGCGACAAACTTAATGCACATTTCTGCACTGCTAGGGGTTTAATGGATTAGAAAATAAATGAATAAGAAATAATCCTTGACTGTTTTAAATGAAAAATATATTAATTAACACAGCGGCTGCGTGAAATAAATGGAGTTAGATGAGGAATTAAATGTTAACGAATCAGATATAGAGCTAGAACCAACTAAGGAAGAAAATTACGACGATCAGAATCTCATTGAGAGCGATGAAATTATCGGGTATAAGGCCAAAGTATATTGACTTAATTGCACTTAAGATTGCCGCGAACCCTTATGAATATGATTATCACTTAAAGCTTATATCTGAATTAAGAAAAATTAGACAAAGAAACGATCTTCAGAAGGCTAGAGAAAATATGTATGTATATTTTCCATTAACGGAACAATTGTGGTTGGAATGGCTTAAAGACGAAATTTCTCATCCTCAAAGCAGCAAAGAATATATCATTGATTTATTTGAGAAAGCTGTTCTTGACTATCAAAGTAATTTATTAAAACCACACAGGTGTTAAATTGTGGCTAGAATATTGTCAGTACAGAATGGATATTATGAAAAGTCGAGATGAAATTGATCTAATCAGAAAATTATTCGAAAATGCGATTATATCTGCCGGTCTTCATGTTTCAGAAGTTTTTATTCGATTAACTAGCAAAGGGTTCTTCCATTTGGGATGGATTCAGAGATTTTGAGCAGAGCATGCTCAGTTCATTCCAAAAATTAAACGGAAAAAATATTGATCCCAATATTTTGTCTCAAATTGAAAATCAAAAAAAACGCATTTTAAGTCTTTTTCATAGACAATTGTCTATTCCTCATCTTTGTATTATTGATTCATGTTTATTAAGCTATTTCACATACCAAACGAGTTTACGATAATTGGTTGCTAGAAAACGGTATTTCGCCAAATCAGAATCTTTCTTTTTATCCTCTTACATTGAAAAAATTGAATGAATGTTTAGAATATGAAAAAGAGCTTGTAAACTATTTTCTGATAATTAAAAGAATAAAACAGAAAAAAATTATTCAATATTTTTAAAATATATTGAATATGAAAAGAAATGTAACAACCCTGTTCGTGTCACGTGTTTGTATGAACGTGCAATTGCAAAAAACTGTCTTGATGAGGAATTGTGGCTAAATTATATTGAATATCTGGTAAATATTTGATTCTTAATTCAAACATTCGTTTATTTCAGTTTAACACAAAAATTGAATTCACTTTGATAACAATGCAATTGCTTAAAATAATTTGGGCGGTTAATCTTTCATGCAGACAGAAATAAAAGTCCGGCGAACTGTTGTTTTAGATGGGAGAATTAAATCGTAATTTCCTTTGCTTTAAATTCACTCTAACTCTTAATAATATTTATTTATTTTCAATCAATACACTCGGTTGTATTTTTATGCCTTTTTTTTCCTGCTTTCGTTTACGAATATTTGTGACAACAAAATTCATAGAATCATTCAAAACATCTTCGAGTGTGTTTGCATATATCCACGATATTACTCATAAATACAAAATTTTGAAAAAAAAACATAAACATTGAATTGTTTCAAATTATTAATCAATTTACAATTCCACGCACGCACAGAGCAGGGAAAAAACGATACTTCTTTTCGATACAGGCTTCTGCATAAAATAGAAACTACATAAAATTGAATTGTAAATGTAGCAAGTTTTAGCATACAAACGAACTGGTGAAATTTTCAATCATCTTGAACAGAGCTGTTCAACATCAAACTTCTTGTGAGACACCAATATTTTCTTTATTTATAATTATTCATTGATAAATGAATTGCCTCAATTTTATAACATCTTATAAAATTTTGACTGAAGAATTCATGGGTGTTCTTCAATTCTATATTCCACACTGTTTTTCTCTTGGATTGATAAGGTTTAATTTTTTATACTTACTGCCATTAAATCATAACAAACTGTGTTTACTATCACCTAAAATCTTATTAAAATTCATAATCGTGTGATATAACGTTTTCAATATGATTTTTACCTTTGGGGTTTTACTCTTTAACCCACTGTACGGATGAAGCCTGATAAAAATAAAAACATCCAAACATTTCGAAAATATTCATAATTTAGCCCAACATGATTCGGACCAATTTTTTCTCAGGCCGACATTTCAAGAACGCGTTGGTTTCAATCATACGAAATTAGTAGTTCTTTACTAGATTTCAGCATGATTAATCCTGTCTTGTTTGCGCTTTAACGCAGTTGGTGAAACCGTTTCTCTCAAAGCAGCGATAGTTAGTAACTGGCAGCATCATCACATTTTTGGTTGGCAGCCCAAAATGATACACTTTATTTAAAATCGGTTTTATTTCATACGAGAACCAAAGTCATTTATGGCATGGTATAGTATTCAAATTATGTTGTTTTTGCTGTCGTCAAAAAGAGAAGGGAAATTTTAGCTGAAAATCGGCCTTGTTTAATTTTCTAATTTTATATGTTTATACCTTGTTTTCAGTTATGGTTTCCCTTTATTTTTCATTTCAATTGGGAAAAGAAATTTAATCAACTTATCAGTAAATTTCCTTTTGATTATTTCTTAACTTTTTTTCCATATGCCTTGGAATAATAATTTTTTTTTTATATAGGTAATCATACAAACACAATAAAAATTTTAGTAGGAATTTTCAATACACTAATGCCGCAATCAAGTGATTTTCAATTAATACATAAAAATCATTTTCCCTAAAAACAATACACCGCACAGACATGTAATTTTCCCTCCATTTACTTAATATTCCAATAAAAATAAATTTGTTTGAATTAATCTTTTTTTACAAAAATAAATTCTATTATATATTTTTAGTCAGAAACATTGAAGGACTTTGAAATATTAGAAACTGTTCATAAACGTAGTCTTAGAAATATGCCGTGGTTGCCAGCTTTATGGATATCATATATGAAAACATTAGTTACTTTTCTTCATACTAGTTATTAGGAATTATTTGAAAAAAATCATGATTTAATAAAGGGTTATACAATTAATATTAATTTAGGCATTTTTGACGATTCAATGCGCAGCGGCATAAACTGTCCCCATGATCTTCTAAACTTGCGCATGCATTTTGGATTATACCTTTCACGGCGCCTGATTCAAATAAATGGTGGTAAATAAAATAATTCCTAAATCAGATAAAAATGAATTAATATCGTTTTTTAAAGACGCTATAACGGCGCAAGAAAGTTATAATTTTTTTCATAAAGAGCTAGGCTTAGGGGAGGATGGCGATCCTAATTCACTTTTACTTAAAACTCTCTCCGACATTTATGTAATAAAACATCTTTATTTGTAGCTCTATGTTATAAGAGATGTTCACGGTTCGTATGAGTGCTGGAAGCAAATCGTTAAAAAGTACAGCCACGAGTCTTCTTACTGGGAGCAGTACTTAAAACTAGCAAAGTAATAATTTTATAATAATTTAATGATGTGTTGAAGAACCATTTTTTATTCGAGCACTGTTTAAGGAATGCCTAAACACTCGTCTCGATTCAATGTATGCGATTTGTCACCAATTTATCGAATTCGAAAATATTTTTGGCATTATAAAAATTTTATAATAATAGGTGATGTAAAATCTATTAAAGAAGCGGTGAAAATTTATAACAGGATTTGTTCTCGTTTTCAACAAAAAATAGAAGTTATTATTTTTATTAAAGTTAGAATCTCCCCGATGTTACACGAATTTCAACGATCGACAAAAAAAGAAAAAAGAACTCGTTTGAATCGACAACAAAGCGCCTTAAATCAACAGAAAAGGGTAAATATACAAACACAAGCGAAACAATAATATGTAGTCAATCTGTGCATGCGCAAGATGTGCAACAAGATTCGACTAACAAAAACATTGCTTCTGATTACTCTGAGTCACAGCCGACACTCGATAAAAATACATCTGATAGTTTTACATTAATCCCAGGAAATCTAGGGTTCATTTCCGTTTGATTATTACAGGGCTGATACGAGCATGTCTGTTTTTATCAGTAACGTTGACTTCAACACCACCGAAGATCAAATAAACGATACATTCTCATCTATTGGTAGTATATCGAAAGTTACATTGGTTCGTAACCGACAAGGCTTCTCAAAAGGATATGGATACGTACAATTTGTAAGCCCTGTATAATACCCTTTTTATTTTCTTAAAGGAAGAAGTAGCTAAAGCTCTAGAAAAGGATAGAAAATTTAAAATTGGCACTCGGCCTATTTATATATCTCCAATTAGCGCTGATAAAGAGCAGAGAGTCAAAAAATTTCATGTAAAATTTATTATTTTACAAGATTGAGAAAAATACGGACTGCTGCTTATATGTTGCTAAAATACACCACAAGATAAGCGAACAAGAACTAATAGAAATTTTTAAATTGGTACTTTTATTTGATACATATGATAAGTATCCTGGGTACAAAGAAGCTCGTCTTGCAACATATAGGAACGGTAACTCTCGGGGGTTTGCGTATATTGAATTTGACACCAAAGTTCAAACAAATTAATTGATTCATAGGAAAATGCAGCTAAGGCTCTTTTAAAAGCAGACGGCACTGTTCTATGCGGTCAAGCTATTTCATTGCACATTTCTAAGCCTCCCAAAAAGTCTAACCCGATTGAAACTATCCCAAAAACTACACGACGCCCAGTTTTAAGCGTGTCTAGTTCAAACGAAACAAAATTACGCACTCAAAAATTATCTAATGGTGATTTTCGAAAATATTTTAAAAATATCTAACAAAATTTTCGATATTTTTTATATCTATGACTAGCTATTATATTTTCGGTCTTTTCTTTATTTTTTTTGTCGAAGGCTTTTTTCAAACATTCAGATATTTCGTCTATTTTGACACCAACCTTTATTTTTCCTGTCGCTCCAAATCGGGAAACGAGTATCCCCGAATCACCGGTAGAAAACTCAATTTTACCACCGATATATTTATCTATGTTTACGCTTGGATTGAACATATTTTTAACAATCACGTAGTCAGAAGTACCCCGATCAACAATCCCTGTCTTATCTCTCCACCCATACACCTTGAAATTTATCTAAAATTAAAATTTATATCAATACATCAGAGTCATTTTCAAAAAAGCGGTGAACGTATCCATGAAACATTATACGACAGATATTTTTTGTAGGGTCTCTCGATAATTTTATTCCGATCACAACCGAATCCTCCATATAAAAAATCGGTCTCTCAAATTTGATAAAACAAAAACATTTCCGTGTTTTCGAGGTTAAATTAATCGATTCAAGGAATGAAAATTCTTTCTCGGTATCCCACTCATTATTTTCAAGCAATACAATCGATGAGGTCATCACGTCGAATCCAATCGATACGCTAATTTTTGAATAACTTTTAATATCTTTCTTAAAATGTTTGACAATTTGCAAATCGATGATCGCGGCTGATATGAATTTTACCTGATCTTTTGACGAGCACACGAGACCCCGTTCAAGTAATTTCGAATCAAAACGACCGATTGACAATCCAGCTCGATCCCCCTGTGATATTTTATCCACACCTTGTTTGAAAACTTGAATAGATTTTACTTCTTTGACCACTCTTTGATCAATCAGCATTATTTCATCGTTGATTCGAAGTGCCCCTGAAATTACTGTTCCTGTCACGATAGTGCCCGTGCCTTTAATTCCAAAGCAATGATCAACTGCGAATAAAAATGGGCCAGATTCAGATCGTATAGGAATTGAACACGATTCTATCAAAGCTGTTTTAAGGACGTTTGGATGATATTTTAAATCCTCGTCAGATGAGCTCGATAGGGCCGCACTGACCGATACAATATTTATAATTTTTAGTGCAGTTTTTGATAATATTTTTGAAATTTTCATTTTTTCTTGTAAAACTAGATGATCGCGAACGTTCTTATCAAGTCTGTCGACTTTATTTAGCGCCACAAGAACTGGACGCGCGAGAATTTCAGCCAATAAAATACATTCAGCTGTTTGAACCTGTATTCCATGTGTTATATCTATTACAAGCAGAATCATGTCGATTATTTTACTTCCGCCTATAACAGTTTTAAATAAAGACGCATGCCCAGGACAGTCAACAAGAGTGACTTGAAGTGTATTTTTATTTGTTCTGTGAAGATGCGATGGTAGATCGGCTTTAAAGCTTGAAAAACCGAGGTCAAGAGTGATACCCCGTTCTTGGCTCTGCGGATGTTTGTCGAAAGCGGCAGTAGAACCAATATCACTTAAACATTTAGAAAGAGACGTTTTCCCGCTGTCAACGTGTCCCATAAAACCTACATTAATATTAAGAACTTGAGACATTACAAAATTATTTTAGTCAGTCATGCGCATAACATTGACAAATTTGAAACTCGAAATTTGCATTTAATAAATCCCAAAAATACAAATATAATATCTTACGACTAAAAAATCGATTCTGGGTCTAGTAAAATAATGTCATTGCTATATGAAGCGTGTTAAATACATAGGAGGGTTAAATTTTGTAAATCTGCCCCCAATATACGTCAATTAATTTACATTTCAATTCCAAAATGATATACTTTAAACAAAAAAACCTACTATAAAAATTTTAATTTTTTTGTATTTTTTATATCTGCGATTTAGTAAAAAAGAGAAGGTATATTTTTGTGCACAGTTCACAAGCCAGTATACTGGAGCATGCGCGTCAAATAAATGAATTGTTGCCTTTGCTTAGCCTCTCAATTATACTGGAAAACAGATGAATTTAAGATATTCCTGTTATTTCAGAAACTCGACACATATGCTACATTTTTGTTATTTCCGTACGAATCAGTTCGCTTTTTATGGGAGACAAGTTTATGGAAAACAGGTTGCAAAAGGTATTCAAATTTAAATAAAAGCGCATGCGTTACAAATAAAAATAGAAAGAGAATTCGATTTGTGTTGTATTTGCAATATTATGTATTTTATGCGAAATGGCTTGAACATAAAAAAAAATTCGACATTGTTTAAATGGATGAAAAATATTTTTGCTTAAATATATGTTTTAAGATCGCATAAAGACAGGGCAGAGTATATTTACTGTACGAATCATAATTATATTCTCTTATGCTCGGTGTATTGTTTTTTTTTTTCATATTCTTTAAAATACTGGGAAAAATATAAGATCCTACCTGCGTAAAATAAATGTTAATATATGATTAAAAAGATTGTTGTTTTTCCGAAATTTTAAAACGACACAAAAATATAAAAAATGTAATTATTTATAGTGCATTACCCCCTCAAGACACGCAACCTTAGTCTTACTCAAGCTTGCCGTTACAACAATTTTTAAAATTAATAAAATTCTAAGAACTACTTAGAACGTTAATATTTACTGATTCCCGGAGCCACAGGCATTTGTGTATCTAAATATATCTTACAATCGGCGAAAGACACTTCGTGCCCTCCGAACTCCATTCTCCAATCACGTGCTATTCGTTTAGCAATGTATATAGTGTGACTTAATAAATAATAGTTTTTAATTTTTTACCCTAAGAAAACTTTCAAAACGAAAAAAATAAATACTCGGAAAATATATAAAAAAGTTTTGAAATTACATGTGAAGAAAAGTTACGATTAATTATAATGTATCAATAGACGAGAATTATTGATAAATATATCGCCTGATTTCAACCGTTAATATAAAAGTTAGAACACAGACTATACAGCGCATGTCATAAAAAAATCATGAACGTTGAAAATTGGTCGAATTTTAGAGATAACGATATTATGTATTTCTGGGTTGAGGGTCGATCTTAAAACGGATACTATCGAGTTTACAGATTATCCCTTCGGAAAGCCAGATGATTACAAAAGGATTTAAATAAAAAGTCTTGGATCATGAACACCGATTGTTATGCACGTGAAAATAAATACTAATCTACCGCAAGCGCACTAATCTAACAGTCCCACCTTTAGTTCATAATTCGTCGATCTCCGATTCGTCAAA
>SGJC01001736.1:0-14986 GCA_009887335.1 Henneguya salminicola
AAATGAAAGGTCCCTTTTCTCACCGAATCCAGAGGCATAATTAAAAAAATAATCAAACTCGGATTTATAACTTACTTCAAAGAAATCAACAATTTTAGGAGATTTATTGCATTTTTTATTTGTTTATTCTATCAAAAACGCACGAAGTCATGCATGCATTTTTGCTCCACTATAGAAATTGGTCAACTGCTCTTAATCATGTTTAGGAATATTTTTAAACTGGGGGGCTTTTGCCCGCGGACTCGGCCCGTCTCAATTCAAATTCCACTTGATTGAATTTTGTTTGACTTGGGTCGATTCGCTCCACCTCATTATATCTAGAGAAGAATTATTGGAAGTTTTTGGGATTTGATCATGGTTCACCTTATAAATAGAACTTGAGAAGATCGGGGATATGGAAGAAGGTAGTCATGACTCGTCTAAATGGAAGTTTCACTTCATTGAGTCGTAGTAATCAGAGAGAAAAAAAATTAATTTTGGTGGAACTTGATTTATGCCTTGTTGTGACTTTAATTCATGGTTCAAACTTTGAAAATAAAAGTTCGGTTATTAAAAGCACTTAAAAAAATCATAATAGGCTTGGCGCCTGACAGACAGACAGAATTGTTTTAATATATTATAAATTACTTAAAAACAATCTAAATCATTTCAACATTTAAAATGAGGCAAAGCCACCGTATATATACCGCGCATGCGTGGTCGAATAGGGCACACAGAATCGCTTTAATGTATTTTTAAATAACAACATATGAAACTTTGTTAAAAACACCCACATAATGCATTGTTTCTTATTAAATTGCCATGATAATCTTTAAAATGATTCACCAATGACTAATATTACAATGTAATGTTTGCGCATAGAATTATAATATGATTTGGCTAAAAAATTAACAATATGTGTAAATTTTATAGAAATGCGCATGCGGAATCATGAGAACAGTACTTTGGAAATTTATTCTCCTCAAAAACTTTAAAAAAATAAAAAAGCATAAAAATTTGTTTCAGTGTTTTTACTGAAAAAAAAGAAAAGAAGATCCTCGGACAAATTCTCGACATGATTCGAGATGCTTAAAAAAAGTATCCCTTATGAATTCTCGCTCGCTCACTCACTTTAATTTTATGATCTTATATCCTTTAATTAAATTAATGAAATTTTAAAATATTTTTTTAGTTTCCGAATATAAATTGAAATATCACTTGTCGATATTTTGAATCTCTACGCCGAATGTTTGTACAAATGCATGAAATCACGTTTTAGGATGCATAATATTTGTTACAACACACTATGACTGGATTATCGAGAATATTCGATTCATTCAAGAGCAATCGTATGCACAATTTATAGATGGCCATTGCGCTTATTTTATGTGTACCCCCGAACAACGAATTTACCTTATAAAAAGCGAAGCGAGTGAATATAAATAAATCAAGGTTATGCTTCGAATACAATTCGACACCATTTTGCATCGTATCATGAAATTTTGCGCATGAGCGCATTTTTTATAGCAAATAATGTCTCAACAATACTTTTGATGGAAAAGGTGAATGCTGTGTCAACATATTAGACAACTGTTCTTTATCCTAATGAAATTATTTTATATTTGCTTTTATCAATCGATATCTAGTGTTTATTTAAATAAGTTATTCTATAATTAGGCGCATTTTTAAAGATGCTCGACCTTCCAGTTTAGTTTTACGCATGCGCAAATGATTAAGAAGTACAGATATGGATATTTGCCCGTGATGTTTTTTTACCATCTCAATTAATTAAATTATTGCAGCAAAATATAAAAAAGATTTAGAAATAATTCTATATCCGTATCAATATTTTAATGTTCAAAATCCAATAATGGTAATAAAGACTACTTAAATTCTGAAAAATTTGCCCATTAAAATGTTTCTAAAAATGTCTGAAATCGAAAAAATGAATATTTTTACGATGTTTCTAATCGGCTGTCTTCGGGTGATATTTTAATTTGTTTATTCGATTAATTATGTATATTTAACAAAAAATATAATAAAAACTCATGAAAATATAACTAAAAATTGATTAAAACATCAAATTTTTAACCCGTCGGTAACAGCGATGAATCTTCAAATTATATTTTTTGAAAAATATTCAAGGAAAGAAAGAATCGACTACCCTTGTAGATGCAGCAATATCTCTTATATTAGATATCGTAATCAATTCTCTGGCAGAACAGCGAATTGGTTTTTGGCTCTCATTGAGCATCGAAAAAAAAATTTAATTGTATAGCTTTGCATAGCCAATGACAAATAAAGTCTCGCTCAGTGAATGCTCGTTTTTAGAAAAGTTACAAGACGATTTCCAGCCGGTATTCATTATATTGAAGTTTGCCGCCAAATTATCAAAAATCATGCAGAAAAAATGGCGGTCAGAATTTTATCGCAAACATTGACGAACCATCATTTCGATAATTGAAAGACAATCGTGGTCTCCTCGTTGGTGACGTGTTAATACTATGCGCGATATTACGTCAAAGATAAAATCTTTTCTGGTGCCGGGTGTATGTTGTGAAATCGAAGCGTTAATTCTATTATAATCCAAAAACTGGCAAATTGCTCGACTATAATAACAGATTGTTGGCGAAACAATAGAAGGCTCGTGAGGTGATCTCACTCGTCACTTTGCTGATCAGGAGACATGCGCATATAAACAAAGATTCAAAAATTTCTGGCAAGTAAAGAGAAAGCTCATTAAAACTCTCTACACCAAATTAATTTTATTTATATGTAGGAGAGTTTCTTCTCGGCAATCCTTTTCTAAAATGTATTAACAATACTAGCATTGCTTAAATTTCAATATCGCGATACTAAAATGTGGTTTTGCATTTTCTAAAATTACTTTTTCTTCTTATTTTTACATAGTTCGTAGGTAGGGGGAGGCATGATGTTTGTTGGTTTAACGGCAACCCATACTATTCCGCAGTCATGCGCCCTAAGATCTAGCACACAATACACATATCCCATTTCTAAAACAAAAGCCTAAAATGAAATTTCATTTTTCATATTTATCCTCGCGGCAGCCATGTCTTGGCCCGATACCCACAGTTCACAGATACTGGTACTAACGCAATTAAGTTGAGGCATTCAGGTAAGTTTTAAAATTCGGTACCATTCAACTAAAAGGCAATATGTAATTAAATCACAATCATTGCTGCTTTTGTACATCTTTTACTCCAAACCTACATATTTCACCATTCGAAAGGCCTTTTAATTTTTTGTGTCTTCAATGATATCTCATTAATTACAAAATAACCAAATAAAACCCATGAATTTCTCAAAAATTAGTATCGTGTCTTTTCGAAATTCCACGCATGCGCGGTGGTATGGGTTTCACGATTTTTACGTGCTTTTATGCAAACGTATTCCTCTCACAGAAAGAAAACATTGACTGTAGAAAATACAGACTCTGCGCAAAACTTTATACCAAAACTAGTTATAAATAAATTTATTTTTGTCCGAATTTATAAGATTAATACATAAGGGCTTTTAAATTTATCAATCCTGAACATTATTCGGTTGAATTATTTTAAATCGTAAATAAAAACGAGCTTTCATCCCAGTCTTTTTTGGAAGTTCCAGAAGGCGACTTTAACATGTTCCTCATCTCCAAAAGAGGGTTGTTTAATTTAAGAAAGACCCGGGGTTATTAACGAGACATTAAGGTGGATACCAGGAGAATAGTAGCCCCTATCCCAAGCGAATACTTAAACGTTAAAAGGCATTCAGAGAGTCTGGATTACTTGAGATAACAAGGAAGAATTTTGCATTATGCCCTTCCCCATATTAGAGCACAATAACAGCGTGGGTATTAAAACCTTGTTAATATATTTATTACCTGTCAAATATGAATTTTGTTGTTGACACAAAAAGTTGTAAAAGGGACATTTTGTATGCCTAATGATCTTCCTATCCTTAATAACCTCCGTATAACATAGATTGAGGCCACCGGAGCTCTCTCAATGTGTATATTAATAAACTTAATTAATTTGATCCCTTTCAATAAAAAATATCAACATTAAGCATTCCTACTGTTCTTGTAAAATTTATTATGCCTCACTCGGAGGGATTCGTTTTCTAAGAGATGTAAAAAGGTTTTTTGTTAAAATCATTATAATTTGAATTTAGGGGCTCAGGGTTATCTCAAAAACGAGTAAAATGATTTTTTTTTTTTGTACTCGGCCTGGATGTGTAAAACCTAACTGGTCTCTTTCGAGAGGGGGTTCACAGTCCCCCGGTCTGCCCATGCAGGCGCCAGGCAGGCACCACTGGTATGATTCAGCGGTAGTGTGGGGGTTTCTCCCACTAAACATCACACCCAACCTCTTCCCTATAGGAACGCCGTACCACAAGGGCATTGGCTCGCAGGACGAGTAAAATGATCAGCCTAAATGATCATCCTGTTGCGCTGAACTAATAGGGAAGTGATAAAACCAAAAGTATCCGTTGTATTAAGGATAAATTAAATTGAATAAAAAGAGCGGGATTAATAGGTTTACGTTTATTCACCACACAAAATGGTCGGTAAAAAGAATTATGAATGCCATTTTAATCTTGACAGTAAAGGTAGACAAGTTTTCGTGAATTCGCCTTCGTCTCTTTTCGGATTTTTCACGGAATTGCGAGAATTTTACAAACAATAATGCAAGAAATACGGCGACTTTGGATCAAAGATAGAATAGGGCCCTCCTACATTTTTTATGAATATGCGCACAACTATCTGATGTCTAAACACACCAAGAACTAAGCCAAATTTTCTAAAACTAGATGAGAATAACGTTATAAATAAAAATATTGAGAATAGGATTATATTTAACGAAATAGAAATATTATAAGCAAGAAAATACTAAAATAATGCGCGCATGTTCGTAAAAAAAATGGAAGGTTGGTGTGATTCTTTGGTATTATTTAGTCCTATTTATGAATATTTTTAAAAATCAACATGATTTTTTTAAAATATTATTAATTTATGAAAATCTAAATTTAAACGATAATATGACATTTATTAAGTTCTTTCAATATTTTCTTGAAATTAACATCATTGTAAGAAGTTTTGGTTATGTCTTACATTGAATGAAATATGCACAGTTATCAATCATGCGCATAGTGCTGTTATGGTGTTAATTAAATTATTTGGGCAACTTAAGGTACTGTCTTGTCGAAAGTAATAATATATCGTAAGAATATGTTGGCAAATATTTATCATATACGGGGTTGTAACAAAAAAATCTATATTCACGTTGGGAAAACATACGTTTCCCCTCCCATTTGATATGTTCTTCATCGGTGCATATCCCTTTTTGTAATCTATTGAGGAATTGATGGATAATTTCTGTTTTTTTACACACAAAAACTATAGTTTCTAAGTGAACAATATAAATACAATTCAAAGCTAGTGCCGTAGTTACGTTCGCCCGTTCAGATTATTTGAGTTTGAGCGCTAATAAATCTTGCGCAAATAGGAGAGAGAATCATTTCTAGTTTAAATGGGTTCTACCACGTTTGATATATAGGCGTGTATCATAGAAGAGTATATTGATATGCCATTTTATGTATTGTTTCCGCTCTCTTTCTACCCCTGGGCAATTACACATTTTAGAAAATGGCATTGAGGGGTACCATGAATAACCATGTTTCTTTTACAAACACCCCATTTTTGTGGGGCATATTTGCAAAGACGTCGTATTATGTCTACTATGCAGCGAGTGTTGTTGCGTCACCGGTGGAGGGGGGTTGCGGCGTTAATGATATCATCACTATTATTTTATGTTCTATCGCCTCCACTTTTTAGAATAGTTAATTCCTCCTTTAGGTTGAATGGGATTAATTCCCTACTGTAACTGAACTTTCGGTGAATCTCGAAACCTATCGAATTATTGGAAGTAAAAAAAAGGTTAGAACAACTATTCTGCATAAAAATGATTTTTAATCACCAATAAATAATATTTCTTTGATAGAATTAAGAAAACAGCCCCATAGATCCCTTGAAAGCCGTCTCGCCATAAAAATTCCACCAGAAAATCGTCGAAATAATTTTCAACAAGATTTTTATCTTCGGAAAGGAGTTAGTACTCATACGAAAAGAAATATTCATTTCTAACACATTTCACGTTGCTTCGATATTATTGGTAAGGCCCAGTGCGAGCATCGATAAAATTCACTGAATGATTAACAGTATCGTGTTCATATAGAATGACGAGAAGGGAATTCTGTATCAGGGATCCCTCGATTTGAATGATAAGTTTCCAAAATTCATCTTGTTAAAGAGTAAAATCCGTGCATTATAGTGCTGACATTAATTTTTGTTGCCGTCCTGCATTACAAATGATATGATTTACCTACGAAGTTAGTTATTCATTTATTGCCCCTTGAAATGTCTAGCCATTTTCTGTTTAATATCAAAATAAATATTTGGATCATAAATTCATTGCAAAATCAGGCTGACAACTAATTTATCAAGGTAGAAGGCAGATTTTCAAAAGCGATATTTGAGAAGATATCAAAAGTCATGCTAAAAAATATAAATGGGCTAAAATTTTTAGAACTAAATGACAACGCTTTCAAATTTTGTTTTGTGAAGCCATTTTGCATACTCGGGAGCATGCGCAACCAGAATATGTTTATGGAAACAGATTTTTAAATTACTGCGAAATGTGTAAGAATCTTGCATGTAGGAATTATTGTAGAATATTTTTTTTTTGTCTTTATTAACACAATTAAATTAAATTGTTGAAATATCCGGATTCCATCAATTTTACGGTATTTAACGAAAATCGACGTATTTCAGCTCCTAACTCACAAACATATTTTTTAAACAGTTTTATTTGTGTAAACAAAATTTGACATTGCAGCAAGTTTTTTTTCTGAGTAGCCAATAAACTTCGATATATTTTTCATCGTGATATCGTTAACAGAAGGTCAGTTCTAACAGCGTCCATAATAATTGCTCCGCGGCTTTTATTCTTTGGGAAAATGTTTCCCCTTCCTAAAATTTCAATCGGCTGTTGTTATTACGTAGGAATTACATTAATACCATTTTAACTAAAAAAATAAGCACGTGCAAACTATTAAAATTTTTTATTAGCTATGGTGGTCTTTAAATGAGCATCTGATTATACATTAAAATTATATTTTAAGAAGAGCAAACAAGTTCACACACATGCGCCCTGTATGAAAATGATAACCGAAGCTCTACAACAGCGTTTATCCAAACGCGGATTTATTAAAAAAGACATTCAGTACATATTTTTTTTAATACACGGGTCAAATCTTTGCTCGTATTGCCCCAATACGAATAATCCACAGCATGAATGCTCCAGGTTCTGTTTTAGTTATTGGGACTTGGATGGGACGGTACACTATTTTTTTTATTAATTAGCCGAAATTGGAGCATTGGTGGTTACACCCTTTAGGTATAAAATAAAAAATCAAACACTTAGACTACAACGTTATAATGTATTCAGATTCAACCGTTTCGGCTAAAAATGTTGACGGTTGAGCGTTTATGTATACAATTTAGATAATATAAAGTATGAAGAATTTCAAAAAAGTGTGATATGTAACAAAAGGAATTCTCAAAAAAAGGTGACAATAATTTTTTTAATATTAGATTCCCAATAGAACAAATTCTGAAGGTAGTTACGATATCTCATCATTCAGCAAATGATTTGGACCCAATGGACCCTGCATCGTACACGGAAGTATCTCGGTTTATATATTTTGTTTAATCATTAGGGGAACCTGGAAGACAGGGTTGAACAAGGAGGAAGATGCAGTCACTGGCGTAGATGTGACAGCTACCGGCCCTTTATTCCAGCAGCGGCCTTATCCTCCCCCCTCTTCAGTACTTAAACGAAAGTAGATTGTAAAAAAATCTAAATTACCATACGATGTAAATAGTTATTTATCAGTAAATGATTTACTTCTAAGTCTGATTACATTTTCTGCGCGTGTTCCAAATACACTGTCTTTTATTTGATCACATGTTTCATTATATCGGTCTGGCCATTCCATCATTGCGACTAACAAATCGAATGAGGACTTTTTTATTTCTAGGTGTCAAATTATTCAATTGTTTACTTGTCATAACCGAGTGAGTAAATTCGGTCTAGTTTATCTATGTGTAAAATAATACCTCATAGGAAAAATTTTTTGAATATTGTAATATTCGCTTATATGATTCCGTACAATCAACGAGAAAATTCGTTCTAGCCTTTGCTAACTCTCATTAAATAATAATACGGTATCGGAAGTTCGGCAAAATGATAAAGTTTGTGATAAATCTAATTATCACAAAATAGCCTACCGATTTCGTTTGCTGGATATATTTTGTAATCTTCGAACTTATATAAACCCTTTAATTTATAGTATATGTCGGCTAGGATATAAATTTTAAATATTACGTTTAGGCGTTTGAGTGGCAATAGGTCCTTTTAATGTCTAAATTAAATTTTTATATTTTAAACAATTATACAATCGTTAAATATCAATAATATTCGAGGACGAAAAGCTCTTCTTTTAAATACATCTGTAAAAATTTCTTTTGCTTCGTACATTCCAATAAATTGCCTGCAATCAGTCACGATATTCTATGTTTATGAAAAAAACACTACAAGATCTTTTATAGGGAACAGGTTGTTAACTTCAAAAAGTTGTGAAACGTTATCCTTTCCTGTTTTGAATTCATTTCCCAAAATGTCATCGTAAAATTGACTGAGAATTTCATCAGGACATTCAGCGCACAATTCAGCCCCTCTAACATTTTTAATAAATTCTGGTTTAGTCATTCTTTTTTTAACGAAGGGATTATGCAAGTCAACGTTAAGCATAGTCAAGGCATATATCAACGTTAAGATTTCATCTGGGCTATGATACTTGTAACATGAAACGTCAGTGCTCATATTAGCGAAATAATAACTACGTGAAAATAACTAAGATAATCAAAAACGAATACTTCAATTATTTTTTCTATTTTTTGAGATTCCCCCTTGAATTAATCGTAAAACTATTATACTGGCAAGTTAAAATATATTTGAGTTTCTCTATAGGCAGTTAATAGTGGTACATTATTGAATTTAAAATGATCAAAAAAAGTTCTAATTCATATAAAAATTACACAACTTCACTATTTGTATACAATGGTTATTTGAAATCGTACCAAAAAGCTCGCCAATTTTATTTTTACTTATAAATGCGCAGCTTTTTATAAATTTTATTACATCGCTTAGATTTTTTATTATGCCAAGACACGCCATAAAATATGTCAAACCACGAATTGGATTGCTATAAATAATTAAAAAAAAAAATACTCATTGAAAATATTTATGCCTACTCGAGTTAGTACATCTAAGTCAGAAAAAGTTTTATTTATAATAATTGTTCGTGGAACTTTAGTCCGTGCTGAAAAACCTGACAATGATTTAGCACGATTTCTTTTGTCCAAATTATTTGCGCTTGAGCATCGTAACATATCAAAAGATTTAATTTCAATTTCACTATTTTCATGCATTTTTTTCATGCTATCAATGGAAGGAACAGATATAATTCCTAATGTTTCACAAAATTTTTCTGAAGATATTCTAAAATTTTTGTCTTTTAATTAATTAAAATTTTTTATACCTATAAAAATCTCATCACTAAATAATGTCACCGCCGAACCTCCGACTTCAAGATTAGACTCTCCTAATTATATTATTCAATTGAAACGCACGGATTATCTTTGAAATTTCATTATGATATATCATTGCGTCAGTAAACACTTGTGAAAAACGTAATTCTCTTACAGAAATATCATTGTTATTAGATTCATTAAATTTATTATCGTTATGATTCATTCTGAGAATTAATAAAAAGAATTAATTAAATAATTAAGAAACATTACTTTTTAAGACCGCCCTTGTTAAAAGAGTCTATTTGAAAAAAAATAATGGATGAAAATTTTCAAATCTGGGCGGTGTGTTTAAGCTAACTAGATTAGTGGAAAATAATATATAAACAAAAACACAGATTTATATCATATTTACTTTACTATTAATCTAATTTTTTTTACAAATTTTTGTTAAAAGAGCCATGCGCCAAAGCTTTTCAACAATAATATGTGAAATTATTTGTACTCCATTATTTTAAACTAAACAATTATAAAAATCGTTGTTATTAAATTCAAAATAAATTGTTTTTAATAACAAAAATACTTTAATTAGAAAAATATTGTTACGGTTAGAAACATGTAAGTGAAATAAAATTTATTACGTTCCTCACACTTCCAATTAAGAGCTCAGTGGAAAAATAATGGATTTTAGACAGAAAAAAATCGAAAAATATCAGAGAATAATAAAATTTAATTTTAGCATCGTAAACAAAAAACCCTTTAAAAAAACACCAGTGCGCATGCCAATAGTAATATAATATTACCACTTAATCTTCTATGAAAATTGATAACATAAAAATATAAATATTAATTCTGCATCATTGAATTGGAAATCAATTAAATTACCAAGTTGAATTGGGCTGCATTTTTTATTGACCTTTTTTTTAATAACAAAGCTAAAAAGACATTGCAATCTAAACTTTAGCATGAATATTTTATTTTCTAAAAATTATATTGTCAAGTGACTTTTTAAATGATGATAAATAGTATAATTAATGTTATGTCTAGATTGTTGTTAAGGTGTTTTTACGCACATGCGTGTAATTCGAATTTGTCTTCACTTAGTTATAATTTTTTAAGCAATTTATATTCATATTAAAATATTTAAAACGGGGGAAAAATTAGGATAGATAATCGTATAAGTATCGTTTTATTCAGCACGTGAAATATACTTTACATTCTAGAATTGGTTTTTTAAACCCATTAATATATTTATTTAATTAAAGGCTGAATGATACAATAGGATCCCCTCCATTTTCTATGAACATGCGCACATGATATTACTGTCTTCTTTCTTATAATATTTTTATTTGGTAAAAAATAATCCTACTTCAATTTGTTTATTTATAAAGTTATTCTCATCTACTTTTAGAAAATTTGGCTTGGTTCTTGGCGAGTTGAAAACATCAGATAGTTGCGCGCATGTCCATTAAAAATGTAGGGGGTTCTATTCTACCTTTTATCCTAATCAACTCGTAACATAACATGTTACTATACAGAATATGACGATTTGTGCGAATCATTATTTTAATTGAACAATTTAAATCAACGCCAAGCATCGCCTATCAAGAATTAAGGCATGCGAAACCGAGGAGAGTTCAGTTATGCTAATCATTGGAAAGACGATTTGTTAACAGAAACAAAATATTTTGCTATCGTTACCATTCTTTAGTTAATTCTGTTATAAATTATTTCGGATATTTTTTTCACACCTTGACATATTTAGAAAGTTGAGTCATTTTTGCTTCATTTTATTTTAATATGCTCGGTATTTGTCGCCTGTAAAGTATTAGGAAGTCGGTATATTATGAAATAAATCAATCAGGTTTATTGCAAATTTATATTATTTTTACTAATTATATATTGCTACATTTCGTAAAAAAGGTCGAAATATGGTGAATACATCATGTTGGAGGAAGATAAAAATACTAAATTAATCGGGGTGAAGAATGGAAAGAACGAAATAAAAATTTAGTACCATCATTAAATATACGCACACAAACAAAAGGTCACGAACCTATTTATTACGACATAAACCGATAAGCACCGAAACTAAATTATTAAAAACATAAGGATTAATAATTAAAAAAAAATATTAAAGTAAATAAAAATTAGTTCCGTATCTTAGCAAATATAAATAAGCCTGGGAATTGGATTATATTAAAATCTATGATTTATAAAATTTTTATTGTTTACTTACCCCGACATTAATCCATTGATAAATGTTAGGATTCGAGCAAAATTATTTAAAAAATAGTTTTATAAATGGTAACTATAATATCTTTCCGACCTTTATAATTGTAAAAATAGTTAAGCCAATAAAGGATTTAATTAATAAACATGGAAGGCGATACATATCTTTGATATTAACAGGGTTCATATAAAATTAATTAATCACCTAGTATTAAGAAGGGAGAAAAAAATATCTAACTGCCTCATACACCTATTATAATCTACTTCCAATATCACTTCAGGCGGATATATTCTGTTAAAATCTTAATCCAAGTATCAAAAATAAACACGAGAAGCTTTTCATTCTGTCAACATAATGGCGCATGCTTAAAATAGTTCAAGAAAAGCGTGTCACATATTCTCATAAAAACGCCATTGTATTCTTGAAATTTACGAAATGAATAGCCAATATGTAATTAATTTATTGTTGTCGCAAGCCATTTTTACCAAAATGATTTACACTAATTTTCCGACCACAATACTTTATCAAATGTAAAGAATCACAGCATATTTTTCGTTTTCTATATTTTTGAGTCACTCACATGTTGTTTTCCCGCCATTTTTATGAAATATTAACGGGTAGATATTGAATTCAGCGAGTTTGTTTTTACTTGGGAACTAGGCCCCTAAAATGTCGTTTCCTTGTACCTTTACAGTTTGAGCTATACCTAAACCCCCGTACTTCACTATCAATGCCCCCCCAAGAAGTATCCTACAACGATACGTTTCGGTATTTTTGAATCAATTTATTTTTGTTTTTGATGAAATATCGTAGTAACATGTTTAAGGAGGAAATTTCTTTGACTTATTTTTTTATAACATTCCGTTCTGAGATTTTCGATCCCACTCGTTGTTATAACTGACTTATACAGAGTCATTATTGGCAATTTGCTATTCTTTCTCATCCTTTTAATTTATGTTTCCCGCTATGGTTTCAGCTTACCTCACCCCACGATCTCATACCTTGTTCGCATTATCTTTCGGAAGATGTTTTTCACGCCGTTGAATACTGTGATAAACAAACAGCAAAGAATATTTTGAACTTTCTTTTCCATCTTTATTAGAAAGCAGTTCCCCATACTTCCTTGAAAGAGCTAACATACATTTCCACAAAACCGGTTCAATCTGGATAGTATGAGAGGGGCCGCTCCTCATGTATTTAGTTTTCAATTTTCATGAGAAAAATTTTTTTTTTCATTAATAGGGCTCTATGTCGGATAACTGTATACGAGGAGTTTCCTTTTGTGCAGAAATTTCTCGGCGTAATCAACGCTTAGGGACTCCGTGCTAATTTTGACGTTTTAAATTTATCGTTAATTTTTAGTTTTAATTTATAAACTTTAGGCTAAATTTTAGCTCCGAAATTCCTAAACATGGATTGACCCACTTTCTCTACTTTTCTTCGGCATCTGCGTCTTTAACAATCTATTCGAAATAATCTCGCACCAGTTACATTACCCATACTCTAATACTAGCAGACTGTATTGTGCCATTTGCGCTTGGGTTGATCTTTAGAATAATAACCCACCGCTTTGCGGCGGCGATAAAAAAATATTTCGAATGATATTTTTGCATTTTTTAAACATGTTACATATCATTAAATGAATAATAAATTGCAGATAAGGAATTTCAAATAATTTTTTATACTTTTTAAATAATTTTATTAATCATGAAGTATAAATTTTGGTAAAAATAAAAATTAATCGCCATCAATTTTTTTTAGCGGCGCCGCCAAGCGGGATGTTATTACTTTAAACATGATCCGGCACTTGTCGTACGAACTCAATGTTAATCTGAGCTTTAAAAAATTATGCTGCAAACCAACAGTTTACTGGTTTGTTTACGGGTTTTAGGGTTTCCATCTTTTATAACGATCGCTTGGCGATCTTATATTCTGTATGATTGCTGATAGGTTACCATATAATAGAAGGACATTGCATCACTTTTTATTACAATATAGCCTCTATTACTGCATTATACACTAATAGGCTGTAATTATTTTAGGGAGATTCATGACTAAAATCCGCATGACCAAAACCACGCCGTGATTAAATAAAACAAATTTTTACCTAAAAATTGTCCTCAAATTCATGAATTTATGTTTTAATGAAATCGTTGAATTAATTTTCCATGATATAAAAATTAAAAATAACTTTTTTAGTCATACTTTAATTTATTCTGCTGTAATAATTTTCAGAACAAAATATTATATTTATTAATTGAGAAATAAGAGGTGATGCATTTCTACGTCATTTTTATTGAAAACACACGCATGCGAAAACGCGTATCCCTCATCTGCTTGTTTGCCCCTTCTGGCATAACGCTTTCCGCGTTAGCTAGAATTAACTTATGGTTCGCAATATCAAACTAGCTCACTGAGCAGGGGCCAAACTGGGGAATATCTGCTATTAAACACCCAGTTAAGACATTATAAAATCTTTCGCCTCAATTAGGTGTTCTTAATTTTTTTTTCTACTGCTTCAAAATCATTGGAAATACGAATCGGAAACGATTATTCTCTCCCAGGCCCCCTCAATCAAATTTAACTTAAAAAAATTCAATTAATGGAGCTTCATTTCGATATATATTTGGAACGCAATGAAATAGTGTTTACGTCATCTTTTGAAAGCGTAGAAAGAGCTGATGAGTTTTTAAATATAATTTTTACGTTCATATCAGTTAGGTATATTTTTTATCTATACATTATTTTCGTAAATGTTGACACATTGGGCAATGTCGGAATAACATCGCCCTATTTCGTTGAATATAGAGAATCAAAGATAATTGCATGAAATAATGGCGCTTTAAATTGACAAATATATTCCACAAATTTAAATTTGGAAATATATTTTTAAAATTATCATGGTTGAATTATTGGAGGCTTTTTTTGCTGCAAAAGAAATATATACGTGTGGAATTAAATTTCATATCCGCGCATGCGAACTATGAATTTAATAAAAAATTTTACGTGACCGTTAAAATGGTTGATAACCAACCACCAAATCCCATCCTAAATTTATTGATAATTTTTTATTCACAACTGGAAGAATTTTAGATACTTTTTGGCTATACGATCCGTTTAAA
>SGJC01001745.1:0-10054 GCA_009887335.1 Henneguya salminicola
AATCCGTTGCTGATTTATTGAGTAAATGAGCTCAATCAAATATATTTATCGCCATCATTATTAAATATATTAATCTTAATAATAAGGCAAATAATTAGCATTAGATTAAGTTGAATACATTTGATATTACTGGATAAACACTTGTATCCTTGTTTAGCCCAAACATAATTTTCAGATGATATTTTTTATAATTATCTATATATTTGAAGCTGAAATTATAAATGTGCAATTGAGTAATCAAGTATTTTTATTATAAATTCAATTTTAATAGTTTGATAAAGAAGTAACTATTTCGATTTTAAACATTGCATTCGACTCTGAAAAGTTTAAGGTCAATCACGCAATTGAATCTAAAGAATCTATTTAGGATTCCAGAATAAATCTCATACCGGTATTTATGACAATATATATGTATACAAAATTATCGTTTATCCTCGATAAATAGGCGATATTTAAGTTTATATTTAAATAATATACGTTAGTTTAAAATTAATTCGATTCTATTTAACTTTTTTCTAAAATTGTTTCTTTTATTTTCAATGCTTAACTTTTTTATTCGATAATATTATTTCTTTACTAAAATGATCGAATATTGGTCAAAAATAATACTCATTAATTATAAAGCACGGCAGCCGATTATAATCAAAATCGAATTCTTAACAAAACAATAAAAATCATTGAAATTATTTTATAATATAATATAATGTTGATTTTTAAAAATTTAGTATCGGAAGGTTTATCCCAAAATGTTTAATCAAGAATGGATTCTAATTTAAATCTAATATCTTTTGAGTCAAATTAAAATAAAGAAAAATATATAGTCAAAATTTAATTTTCGAAAATCGATTTATAATAAAACGAATTTTTTTTAAATTAGTATAATTTATCAATATGTTAAGCAGATTATTGTTTTTAGATTGGTCAAAACTTCAGTTCTTTTTTATTCACATAAAATACGTGATATTTATAGGTTAATAAGTCAATATTTTCTAGGACTAGGAGTTTTATTTCCAGTCTCTGTTAGCAGCGGTAGTTTTTGATTTTTTCAATATAGCCAAAAATCTCGATTAGCAAAATTATAAGGTAGATTAAGGCTTTAGAGCCATCTCGTTAAAATATTTGCGGATCGAGCTCCTCCTGCTTATTCTATAAATTAGCAGGCTTAGGGATTTTCTTTTGTCCTCTTTAAAGTCTACCCGTAAAACATGTGATCAAAAACAAGCTAACTTTTGTAAACATTGCACAAACTCTATTGTACGCAATTCATTTTTCTATACTCTTTCTATTCGGATTGATAAAAGTTTTCTATTAATGCGTTGACTGAGGTTAAAATAAAATTTCGATATTCTCGCAGTATTAATCCATATCCAAATGTGGTTTCACGGCAACCTCAAAGTTAAGTTAATTTACTTGAGGATAGGAGTTTAGGATACGGTATCAAATTATTTTGTAAGTCGATGGTCTGCGTTTTTCTTAGCAGAGGCTGCTAAAAAAAGGATTAAATCTATTGCTTATTTTAAAATCTATTATGTAGAAGGGTAAGAAGAACAATAGAAAATATTTAAAAGTTGCATACGTCAACCAAACCTCAACTCTTGATAATAAACCTAATATTTTTGAGCATCTTAATAGAACCAGTCAACTTTTACTTAAGTTCAGAATCATAAGGGAATATGTATATTTTAAAGAAAAAATGTATTTCAGATCCCTTAGATGTGGGGGTAAAATATCGATTATTTATATCCTGGAATACAGTTTGTGCGATGAAGATTAACATATAGATTAATAGTTACAAGTTAAAGCAATCCTACAAGTATTTTGTTAGCCTCAGTCAAATCTAACTGTTCGTTTTGTAAGCTTAGTGTACAATTAATAATATTCCTACTTTGTTTCATCCCGTCTATAGTTTAATAGCTAAAGCAGTTTGAATATTGCCTTGAGTGAATAAGTAATTTCCCTAATTTCTCAAATATTTCATTCCAAATCTGTTTTAAGAAAAGCTTTAAAAATATATGCCCTTAATTTATCCCTTTGCTATGACTGTGCAATTTTTTGTTTACCTATGTTTACAATATTTAATTATAGTATAGATAATGGTATTATTCATTTTTTTTCGATATGGACTCCCTTTAATTATTGACGTTGGACAATTCAAAATTAAGAAAATTTATACGACATTTTTAAAATCGAAAGGTTACTGTATTTTCGCAAAGTTAATTATATACTAAAAAAGTAAGGTGATTGACTTTGATGACGCGGTACATCAATATAACATATGTGAATCTATTTTCAAGACATGTAGATAGATTTGGAGATGATTGCTAATATATTTTGTAAAATATAGCATTGTTTTGCTATATATAAATTCATTAGTATCCCAATATAAAAAAACTTAAAAAAAATTTTTAAATATATTTGGATAAAATGTTTACTTATTTAGGAATGTATTGTGAAATATTTAATAAAATTTAGACATTAAATTATGAAGTTTATACACTATTTATCGATAAATTTTTTTTTAGGATTGACGGAAAATACAGAATAATAATTATGTAGTTTAAAAATAAATACATAATTGTGAGGAGATTTTTAGCTGCCGCATATGTTTACGGGTGGTTTCATATATAAGAATTTCTATATTTGTTTAGTAATTTCATAATAAATTGCTAAAAATGTAAAATTAACTTTATTTATAATATTATTTTACTAAAAATTTTAACTATATTCAAATGCATATTTACTTATGAATCTAAAAATATATGTATTAACTAATTTTCTTCAGCGCAAACTTATTATTTTTCCGTTGATTGATGTTAATTTTATCGTAATTATCTTGATGAGCTAATTAAAAAGAATCATAAACTTATACTATATTTTTCATTTTCTCTCCGACTCTGGCGGGGAAACATTAACTCAAGACTATAGATTTAAATCCTATTTTTTCTCAACGTCGCGTTTTTTTACTTAAATAGTATTGCAAACATGAGCAATAAATATAATTTTATTTACGTCTATACTAGAAATACCCAATAAAGCCTATAACGATAGCTTAAAAAATTTTTTTTTTCTAACGGATTCGAAGACGTATATCATATAGTCTTTATGAAGCTGACCGATATTTTGTTAACAATTTTATTTATCCTACTTTTTACCAATATAACAATTTTTTGGTTTCTTAATTCACTTTGGTACCTAATATAAGAGCCTAACCTAGCTATAACGATCGTTGTTATTTTATAAGTAATTTTTTTTAATTTTTAGTTCCCAATAAATGTGCCATGAAATAGTTTTAAGGCAATAATAATCTGGTTTAAAAAATTGAGAAAATTCGAAAATAATACTAAATATTTGAAATATTAAGAAATAAATTAGAAATATTCTTTTTCCTCAAGATCAAGAATATTTCAAAAAGCGGAAATAAATTCATCGATTTTTCAAAATAAACTAGCGATGTTAATTATAGACATGCGACTTACCTCACCCCCCCCCCCACAATATTATTAAAATGACAGCCTCTACAAAATTTCTATAATTTTATAAACCATGCACCCATTAGCTAATGTCAGAGATGGTTTTATAAGTTGAAGCCAATAGTATATAATTTGAAATTAATCATAGTTGTTTATTTTAAAATTTAAATCACAAGCAAATGTTATGGAAATTAAAAAAATGATAATTAAATTTTTAAAATGGTGAACCGGAGATGTGACCAGAGTTTATTGATAAAGGGTCACTTTTAAAAACTATTTAATTTATTGCAAACAGAGTGAGAAAAGATACAAAAATCAAGTATATTTGCAATAGATTTTACAAATGTTGATTTATTTTAATATTTTAATAAATATTTATAATTTTAAAAACATCTAAACTTTTAAAAAATTACTCAATGTGTTGAGCCAACTAGTTTTTATACCGAAATAAACTTTTGAATTGCAAATATATATTTTATTAAAGTACATATTTTGAGGGCTCTACGATTTTATTAAATGTGGGATAAAAACCGAGATTCATTTTTTCTGCAATATTGTTTACTAGATATCATCCAAAAAGTCAGCCATTATGTTTCGGAGTTAAGAAAGCCTCACGTATAAAAAATTAAGATTGTTTAGAAGGATATATTCTCAATATAATCTCGATGGATAACATGCATTTGGAATATATACAGAACATAGGGACCAAACATCAAATAAACTTTTTTTACAAAGTTTTAATATTAACAATTTTCTCTTCTCAACAAATATATTAGCCCAAGTCGAAAAAAAAAGACCGACCTACTATCTTACTCTCTCAAGCGGTAATTATCACTTTAAGGATGCAAACTTAAGTTATAATAAATATTATTTTTGGGATGAATATATTTTGAATCAAATCTTTGACAGTATTAAATATCTAAACACATAAGATTTTGTTAAATATCATGAATCTCCTCATAAATAATATAGATTATTGGTCTTTTAGAGATTTAGTGGGATACTGATATTATCAAAATGGTCTTCATAGTTTAATTGTACAAAGATATGCTTTTAGCAATAAAATAATTTTTTATCGTTTATAGAAATACACTTCTTAACATTTCGGGTCTGATTTTTTTTATAAAGCAAAAAAAATGATTCCAATTATTATTATTATTTAATAAAACTAAATCTTATTTATTATTATTATATTATACTGTCCAAATTTTTCTTTATTTTCTTAACTTTTTCGATTCATTTAGTAATTAGTTTCCTCGATGAAATTACTATTTAAAATATTTCATTATTATCTACAAATTAAAAAATTAAAAATATCGGGGGTTTACCAGAAAAACTGCATTATATTTATTTAGCTAGTTATACCAGATAATAGTAATAATATCTAAAAAAAATAGCTGAGCTCTTGATATGCTGGCATGTTTTAAGATATTATACCTTCTTTATTAATTTAAGTTATTAAAGACTTAACCAGAGATAAATTTTATTTTCAGATTTTTCCCAAATACATTTATCTGTTTCGGCTTTTGTCATATTATATGATGTTAAAAACATGCTTTATCCTGGTAGGAGTCGATTTTATGAATAAAATATGTTTCTCGAAAGATCGAGTGAATGTTTTTGATACTGAATCAAACATATTTTTTAAATTGATTAATCAAAAATAATTGTGCATTGATTGATTAAAATTCCTTCGCTATCTTATATTTTTTGATTTATACATGAAGTATTTTTGTGGTTAAAATTTCTTGGATAACGAAAATAGATAGAAACTGTTAAATTTTTTAAAATATTTTAAATATATATGGATTTAAAGAGTAAGATTAATTTAGATGTATCATTTCATTAAAAATAGTTATTTTTAAGCAACGAAATATTGATAAAATATGAATTATAATATGAATATAAATAAAAAGATATGCTAAAATTAATATACTCTTTCAAATTTCAAACATAATATTGATTTGTAGTTTTTAATTTAAACTCATAGTTAGCAAATTAAACCGAGTGATTTCAACTATAAATTATTTTAATCGTATCCTATATTTCAGATTTTATTTGAAGAAGAAAATATACTCATTACCATCTTTTCTGCAACTACAAGATATAATAAACCTATATATGCGTTGAAGAAATTGAAAATCGATCTATCAAAAACGGTAACACTCTTAATAGTTTTATAATATCTGGTAGAGAATGGGATTTTATTGGCAATCATATTGAATAAACATAATTATATATACTTTTCAACTCAATATAATCATATTGACATCAATTTCGGCCATAAAATATTATTTAAACAATTTCTTTAGTAAAGTATATATAGTTGATTATAATATAATATTTTTCATTACATTTATGTTAAAAGTAATAGGTTTCCTTAATTATATAAATAATTTTAACATTTCAATAATAAATATATTTGGAGTAATAAATATAATTCGCAAAATCATCAAAGTATGAATATTGAAGGCGATATAATTTGAAATTCGTACACCTACGCTCTTTAGATCCCTATTAAAATATTAAAAAAATCACTGATATTATAATTATGATCAATATTTCAATCTTTTATTCTGTTTGAATACACACAAAATATTTTTATTCGCTAATTTTAAATTATTTAAGTTTATTTTGATCAAAAGCATAGAATTTATATCTTGATGAGTCGATATTATGTGAAGAATTTAGTATTTTTAATCAAAAACTATAGAGCCGTTAAAAATATTTCTATGGGATTACATTGATGTGTAAATCAATGAAAATACAATAAATTTTACATCTTTGTGATGCAAGGATAACCTTTGAATTCTGGATAATTGTTTGCTATACGTTATAAAGACAAGGGTGAATTCTGATCATCTATTTTCCTTAGCTCAGATAATATCTCACAAAAGTTATTTAAGATCTTTAAATTAGATCTTAATCTAGCTGTTCTCTACAATTTATTTCCAAGTTATTTTTATTTTTTTAATATTTTCTGCCTTTAAAATAAATATTTTTTTAAAAACCGAGCTTTCGTGTTTTTATTAAGATTGTTAATGACCAAAATAATATAGCATTATCGATGTTGAAACTTAGTGGATATTTTTAAACAGTCGAAAACTATAATTATTTGTTGAAATGAAAAAAAACTATTAACATTTTATAATTATTTTTTCAAATTCAATATTGGCTTTTTATGATATGAAGCGCTTTAATGGCACTTCAAAATTAGGACAGTAAATCCCACGTCATCATTTTACGATTAAAAAACATTCTTATATTCTTAATTATAAATGTAAAAAAAAATTTTCGACAATTAATTATTAATCAGGCATTGATAAACGATCTGACTCATTTTTATTCATTTTTTTGACCAAAAACTAACATTATACAACATTTCAAAATCGTAAACTTTAGATAAATTATTCATATCTTCAGCGATTTTTTAAATATTAATAAAATGATTGTATACTTTTAATAAAATTATTTATATATCGATTATATTTGATACTTTAATAAATTTTTAATTTTATATTTCCAGCTTTATCAATTTTTTTATAAATTAATATCGTATGTTTGTTTGAAATGACGCGAAGGACATATTTATTAATTTTCTAACGAGTATGTTCTAAATCATTCTAATTTTATTTAAGATTTAGTTTCCTATTTTTCTTTACATCGTGATAGCATCAAGAAATGTATTTTATTTTTGTTGTATAAAATTTGTTAGTATAAGGTATAGAACAGAATTAGTTCAAACATTTTAATGATAAATAAAATTTTTTAACGTCATTTGCGCGTTTATGAATAAATAATATAAACAATTATATTTTTATATTCGACTAAATGTATCAATCATGGCTGTTGTCTTTCAAATGAAGCTAAACTCTTTCCCTCTTGACTTGAGCTAAATACTTTGAGGCCTCTCTAAGAATCTAAGGGATATTTATATGTATTACTCTCAAATCAACTCGTCATTTTCATTCATTCTAAAACCGCAAAAAAACAACCAAATTGGCTCCCGGAATTCTTAAATTTATTTTTCAGAGTTTCTTTAAATTTTAGAAATTAAATGAAAAGTTTTTTATCTTGATAGTTATAAATGAATGAAAAATATATAAAATTGTATATGTTAGTAATATATATAATCTATTCTAATGCTCATTCAGAATATTAATATTTTATATAATAATTATAAATTTTTATATATTTCTTATATTTTATACGAAATTTTTAAAGTTAAAATGCTTTTTTTATTTCAATAATATAAAAATAAATTTAGAGATTTAACTTTTCTAATAAATTTATTTTTTATCAATGGTGGGGCGTATATATCCTTGCTTCCTTCTTTTGTTCGGGAACGGAACAATCTTTAGTTGTGGAGAGGCACATACTTAAGCTTTTATAGATAGGGCAGGATCAAAGCAATAAAGATATTGTCTCCATATTCTTTAAAGAATGGGATTATATGTAGAATTAAAATTGGAAGTACCATGCCTGGTTTGTGTTTTCATGATTTGAATCTATTTGAACACAAAAGTTTTAAACAAAAAATCCCCCCTTTCCCTTCGAACGATGCATAAAACAACATTGAAAGTGTTGTGTTTACCACCATCTCCCTGTTTTCAAACTATTTGAGGCCTCCTATCATATTTTAGGCAATCCAATTAATAAATATATTAAATTATGATATGCTTGAGCATATAATTGTTTCAACCAAAAGTTTTATAGAAATCATTTATATTTCAATTGTATATGGTTGAACCAGAGAAAAAATTTGATCAATGGTTTATTTTTCAAATAAAGAATTTTAAAATGTTCATAATGAATCCTTTGTGGAGTATATCTTATAACTCCTATATATTTGGACATCTAAAGTAAATATTAAAAAATGTCAAATTAGTTTTGAAAATTTGGATATATATCGATCTGAGAGACTATTCTATTTTTATCTGCAAAAAATAAAGTCAGCAGAGTCAATAATAAATAAATGTAAGTAATTTTATTTTTAATTCCTAGCAACAAAATATATTGTAGATACCAGTGTAATGCATAAAAATGTTGCCTTAAATATTAAAAAATATTTGTTCCCTTACAAAAATTCAAAAATTTTTATTCATTCATCCTTTTTGATATGCTGCGACGACACATTTTTAGTAATCTTAATTAACTACACGATAGGGAAGCTTTAATCTTAAAATTCAAATCAATAAGACTGAAATTAATTCAATAACTAATTATAATTATATTTTTCAAATATACAATCAATCCATTATTTTTACTTCTGGAAAAATTATGAAAGTAGAAAAAAATAATTTAATATTATTTTACACTTTTGGGTATTTATTCAAGATAAATACATAGTCTCTATTGCCAGGGATATTTTACCAATAATTGTCTTCAAAAAATTAATATCAATAAAAATTTATCGAGTGGTATGTATAATTTTACACAGCCTAATAAAAAAGTGCATGATTCATATTGTATTGATCTTAAATTATACTCTAGATAATATGAATAATATCGATGTATTGAAATTTTGCAGGGATAATGGCAAAGTTATTGTAAATAATTTTTTATTTATTTAGAAAAGTAAAAATACAAACGTATGCAAATGTAATAATGGGTATATGGAGAAATATTGTGAGTTAAATACCATAATTTTTAAAAAGTATAATTTTAATACCAAATTAGTATTCGCAGCCTCTTGATTCAAAGAGAACTTCTATCTCTTGTAAATTTTTTCTCCCATTGCACGAAAGATGAAATCAAATATTGCCAGATAAATTAAAGTACTCATCTCGTTGTCAATGTAGTTTGTTTTAAATATCGCACGAAAATTGTTTGTAGATATATTCAAGTCAAAAATCGGATATCAAGTGAATTTTATACATGTGGGACGAATATAAATACATTTGGGTGTAATCAACAAATTCAGGACATACAAGTATTTTTGATTAATAAGATTCAGAAAAATATTTATAAAATGCTATCCAAATATTATTCTAAAAACTACAATAGCGTAATTAAATATAATAATATAGATCTAATTATGATGCAAAATATATCTAGTAGTAAAGTGAGGAAGAGGAATCCAAATACTATAGCTTTTTTTATTATAATCCTGATCATATACTTGATGGTTACATCAAAACTAATATTATGCTTCTATATATCTCCATTCTATACATCTTTTTATTAATTGTAAGAAAAAATTGTATAATATTTAGAAATCGAGCGTGTTGAACACAATCTTTTATATATTAATAATATTTTTATCATTTAAATAGGTAGATTTCTTTAAAATAAAAAAAGACTAATTTTGAAAATATCTTAAACTGTTTTAATTCAAATAATTGCGTTTTATAATTTCAAAGCTTTTATTTTTGTGTTATAAGTAATTTTATAATATTATGAACAAAATAATATGCAAAAAGCAATAGATTGTGTTTAGTTGAATACGCACGGGCGTACGCCGTTCTGCGCGGTTTTATTAATTTATTTAATGCATAATTATCATCGAAATTTCACTTGTGCTTGCTATATGCAATAATTATAAAATATAATTGCAGAAAAATTACCAACTAAACTTTATTCAT
>SGJC01001748.1:0-10310 GCA_009887335.1 Henneguya salminicola
TGTTTAAAAGATAAATTTGGTATAAAATTCTTCTCCTCTAGAACCCCATTATATAATTTAGAATTAAGGCGGCACCCTGAATCATATTGGTAAAGTGGCTTGGCACACCACAGCTAAAAGGTGGCCGACCCCTGCTCTAGATCGTGCATGTAGACCAGAACACTAAGCATCGGTTCAAGGTGGTACATTAAATTGCGCATACCCCGACAAAATAATGTCTTTTTTTACTCGGATTATTCCATAGATGAGGGCCTAAATTTGTTGTCCTCAAAAGAAAATATCAAACCGTATTGGTTTCTTACAAGCGAAGATTAACGATATCTACGGGGACTTTTGCCTACTATAAGATAGTTTCTCTTGAATAATTAACAGATGGTGTGTATGGGCCAAACCCCCTATATCTCACACCAACTCGGGCTATTCCTTTCATGGATAACGTAATACTGAAAATAATTTTCAAGTGTAACCTTCGTCGAATCGTTTTTCATGATAAATAGAAGAAGCTAACTTTCTATTATTTGAACAACTGGATAATATTACAAGAACATTCTTCAACAGTTGGTTTCACACGACTACCAGCGACAATAACTACGTCGTCTGTTTATTTGTTTACGATGCTTAACATATGGTAATTTATGTCCCCACATATTGACAGATGTTAAAATTACGATATTTAAAAAAAATAATCTAAAAAGACCCATTCCCGCCATTAAACTAACACCAAATTTTCATGAGAGCAAATCACGTTTTTGATGAAAAAATAATTCGCCAACAAGGAACAATTATGAAATATATCTCAGAACCGATCAAGTAGTAACTTTCCAAACACGTAATAAAAAAGTATTCTAGAATAAAAAAATACTATGGAGATTTCTTGAAGGACTAACTAGTGCCTACTATGTCGTTTGTCCTAATGCCCCTTTTTTATAAGCTTTGAAAATTTTGACCTCTTGGTGAGACTAAAACAGTTATTGTGTAAACGTCTGCTATCAAGAGGCAGTGCCAAGATTACAAAAATATCCTACAATATCTCTATACCTGGGCAGTTCTACTATGTTTGACTTTTAATTTTTGAAAAATTTGATGAGTTGAAATAATAAATTTTTTAATGATTTGAAAATATTAGGTTTGAAATATTTTCCAACAACATAATAAACATGAATTTACTAAATCGACTCGTTGGTTTACATTCTTCAAAAACTTTTACAAAAAATGGGGGTTAAAATTTTTAGCAAACCTTTCAAAGATGACAGGCTGTATCAATGAGTTTAATTCTCTTTACGCATGTCCAAAATTGAAGCCCTTCTCCGAATTAAATAATGATTCATTTATGCATGTACCATTTGTTAAATATATGTATTAATGGGTCCGAATATATAACCTAATTGGGGGAATTCTATACCTTGGTAATTACATTTTTATTGGTGTTGAATTTGGTAGAATCTTACAATTTCAAGAAATTAACGGGAATGCGATGAATGCAACAAAAAATTCTTACCCTTCTGTTGTCGGAGGAGAATCAATGATCTCCTTTTTATTTTAATGCAAACCACTTTAATAAAATTGGTATCTTAACTGTTTGTCTAACATCACACTTCTCAACTCACTTCCTGTCCTGTCAGCCCATATGTCTTTGTGGTACAACGTCCCATGAGGGAAGAGGTTGGTGAGAGTCCCACATTACTTCTGAATGTGGCAGCATTGCCAATCTAGCAAAGATAACTGCCTGAAGGGGAATAGTGAGGGAAGGGGGGGACGTGGACCATTCACCTTCACTCGAACAGATCAGTAAGGTTCTACACGTCCAGCCTCATACTATAACAAAATCATATGATGTCTTATCTCAATCCATTCTCTTATGTCTTACGTGTAAGCTTATTACTCGAACATTGTATCGCCGCATTAAAGTTTACCCACCTACTGTATACAGAAACATTAATCTTGCAATCACCGTATAGAAATCGATCGACAGCCCTACTTACGCTTATCGTTTGTCAACACTTTCAAGCGCATAAAACGATAGAGTTTATTGCTCTGTATCCTATTAGGTGATTAGATGGTATGAGCTTTAATGAGTAAAAATCAAGACATAAACTACTAAGTCGGTTCATAATATCTCTACGATAAAAAGAGTTTTTAATCTTTGATTGTAAGATATTTTATATTTGTTTGACTCAAGAACGGCTACTAGGAATATTTTAAAATCCTCAGTGGGGGGCATCGTTCTCGAGGTAATTATAAATAACTATTTTAGGGAAGCGTAATATGAAGGCGAATTAGCGTGTGATTTATCGTCCATCCGTATTTCTTTAGTTTTGACGGATTTGGTTTAAATACACACCGCGCATGTTTATTACATTTTAATTGTCGTTGTTTTTAGCCGGTCTTCGCAATTAAAGACATAGACCAGTTTTAAATTAAACAATGTCTTTTGGATAATTCTATTATATCTGATTAATTTTGCTAAATTTAATCTAAGTATAAATCTTCGATAATTAAACAATTGACTGCTCTAAAATAAATTAATGCGAGATTAATTTGAATGAATTCGGATAATGTTAAAAAAATGATAAAAATAGTTTATTATGGTTATTTTTGACGACATATTTGTTATTGATGCGGCGATTTGACAGATTTTGTACCAAGCATACAAAGGTAACAAAAACATAATTGATTATTAACAATGCGTCATTTAAATCAACACCATCGGCCTTGAACAAATATTCTTAATAAATTTAAAAACAAAATAAAAAATACCAAACTTTCAAAATCTAATCGAGTAAAAAATTGATTCAATTAATATTGTTTAAAAATCATCAAAATAACAATCATGGTTAATCCATATATTCAATGAGTTTTGGAACTAAAATATGAGAAAATATTGGCAATGGTAAGAAACACGTCAATATACATGTTCATTTCTCCCCAATTTCATTCTATTAAATAATGTTAATAAATATATTCTTTTTTTTAAACTAAAATAAAAAAAAAGGTTAAATTAAAGTTGAATATATATATAAATTCCCCTTAATTAAGGTTTGGACTTATTTTTAACGGGTTTAGACTGTACAAAAATGATTCGTCAAAAGGGTCATGTTTCAGTTAGTTCTAAGAATCGTGCCATGATCCACAATTAAATTATTGAAATTCGTCAACATTATTTATTCATTAAAAAAATCAAAAAAAAATTTAATTAAAAATAGAACGAAATTAATTATGAATATTTTTAGGGTTTATCATGAGTATATTTTACGCGCATGTGCGACGAATGGGTGTCTCTTTGTTTTGCGCGCATGCTTGAATTTTTATAATACTTCCTTTACTCGTATGGCCAGCACCAATGAATTGGACATCGATTCTATCATAGAACGGTTATTAGAAGGTTAATTTAATTCTAATTTTTTCATTTATTTATTTTTTCTGATTTTTAGTCCGTAATAAAACCTTAAAAACTGTAAACCTATCGGAAGAAGAAATTACTAATATTTGCTTGAAATCACGCGATATTTTTTTAAGTCAACCAATTCTATTAGAATTAGAAGCACCTTTGAAAATATGTGGTATAATTAAAATTATTTTATGAAGGGGACATACATGGGCAGTACTCAGATTTACTCCGGCTTTTCGAATATGGCGAATTTCCACCCGAATCAAACTATTTATTCCTCGGAGATTACGTTGACAGGGGAAAGCAGTCGATTGAATCCATCTGCCTCTTACTCTCATATAAAATTCGATACCCTGAAAATTTTTTTTTATTACGTGGAAATCACGAGTGTGCAAGTATAAACAGAATATATGGGTTTTACGATGAATGTAACTAATTTTCATAAATTCAGGTAAACGTCGCTACAGCATTCGATTGTGGAAAACATTTACTGATTGTTTTAACTGTCTTCCAATCTGCGCTATCATAGACGAAAAAATTTTTTGCTGTCATGGAGGTAACATAATACATAATAATGCGCAGGCCTTTCTCCGGATCTTCAATCAATGGAACAAATCAGACGGATAATGAGACCTACGGATGTCCCAGATACTGGTAAATATCGGCGATTACAACCCAGGTCTTTTGTGTGATTTATTATGGGCTGATCCAGAAAAGAGTTCACCAGGATGGGGAGAGAATGATAGGGGAGTTTCTTTCACATTTGGGTCTGAGATCGTGACTAAATTCTTGAATAAACATGAGTTGGATCTTATTTGTCGCGCACATCAAGTTGTTGAGGATGGATATGAATTTTTCGCTAAACGTCAGCTTGTGACATTATTTTCGGCGCCAAATTATTGCGGGGAATTCGATAACGCAGGCGGAATGATGAGTGTGGATAGTCAGTTAATGTGCGCATTTCAAGTAACTAAAAATATATATAATAGATATTAAAACCAGCTGATAAAAAACCAAAATATCAATATCCTGCTCTTATTCCTAATAGACAAAATGTTCCTAATAAAGCTCTTACAAATTCTCCAAATAGCTAAGTATCTTTCTTCCTTCTATTTAAGTTATTACATTATTACATCTTATTACTTGTTTAATGTATTATTGTTTATTTGATATTTGTTTGTTTCAAACTGCTTCTCAATCCAAAATTTTTGATATATTATTTTTATCCACTCTATTCAATTTTTATGAATCTCTTCCTTCGTATTTTCTGACCCATTTTTTAATGCAAGGTGGTTTTTATGATATTATGAAACTATTTTTATTAAATGGGATCAAAGATGATTAGTGTTTTTTACAACATAAATATATATTTTCAAATGCATTATTATGTAAGAGATTGTATATTTTGGAAATTTATATAAAACACATATATCCTCGCATTCGTGGGGGTGGGAATAATGTCTGGATTTTATTATCGTTTTGGGATATTTCAATGTGCGTATAAAGCATTTTTTTTAAGGATCACACTTGTAAATTATATTTCTACTTCGCATGTGTGATGTGTAACATTTTTTTTATATTTATATTAGGATATTCTTTTTTTTTATCATGGTAACAATAACGCGCATGTTTTGGACGCTTCAATCGGATTTCCGAAACCATTCCTAAATTTTTAAACTCAACTGAGAATGGGACGATTGAGTCATTAAAACCTACGAAAAGCCAATTTAATAACTGGAACCATAATATTTCTTTTAAACAAAATATGCGGAGGTTTCCAACAGAAGAAATGGCCTTCTAAATCTTTTATCCCTTCCAGTTCATGATAATGACAAATATAGCAATAAATCCCTCTTTAACATCTTTTTTTCTGTTTGTTTTCCCTTCGCGTTTAAATTTGACACACGTGAATCGTTCGTATTACTCTTTCTTGGATTTATTCGATATAAAATATATCATTATTAAAATCGTAATTTTGTTATTCATTTTGATACTTTTGAATATGATGCGGGAGATTGCGTTGTTAGATACGCCCTGTTGTATTTTTATACAATGGATATCCTAAATATGCGTTCGAGTTTAAGAAATCGCATAAAAAAGAAACTTGAAAGATTCTCGTACGCGTGCGCGCGCCGAGATTGTGAGAATAAATTCTATATAATTTTACGTGATGTATTTCAATTTTTTTTTATAATGAGTATTGTCATGCATATATACAAAAACCAAAGGTATTAGATATATTCATAAATAAGTTCAGTTTCGTGTAATGTTTAACTATACCTTCATTAATTGTCTTATATTATTTCATAGAAACTAATTATTTTATCGGCTTTTAGAAAATAATCTCGCTGTCTCAATTTAAAAGTTCATGTGCTAAGTTTGTTCGCATTTTCTGTGTTAGAACATATTCAAATATAAGTGTTAAAATTGAATATCCTCCATAATATGTTCGGGGAATACAAACATGATAATAACACAACAGCAAAAACAAAACAAAAATTATGTTTCACAAGGCTTTGATTTAACTGGAGATTGAATAATTTGAAAGGAGATTACAATAGTTTGTTCCTTAGATTTGTTTTCAGAAGCGAACCCAAAATCAGACATCACTACAACATTTTAACTTCTTTGTTTGAGTAAAATAGACTGAAAACAAAGTGAGAGGAAGCCAAAAGATAAAGTAAATACGTTGTAATAAATTTTTAATTAACATCTCTAAAAACTATGCAAGGTAGGTCAGTTGAAATTCAGAGCTCCTTTTAACACTGCCAAAAAAAATAAAGGCAGCATAAAAGTATGAAAATATATATCTCGCTTTATCACTACAAGCACAAACCATTGCTAGATGAAATAGTTACAGGGACGAGAAATTGACCCCATATTTAACGAAAAATCAATGATATGCCAAAGATCAGCAGCTTTTTTTGCATCCATAAACGAGTTTTTTGATAGAAAAATATTTTTGTCTCTTTTATAATATTGCTGAAAATTTATTTCTTTTGAATTCTTACAATGCAAACAAACTGTTTGTGTGACTATATATTTTAGATGAAGTCGGTAAGATTCGGTAATAATTCAAGAAATGCTTTCTGCTCAATTAACTTAAAAATATCAGCAGTTTAAAAGTACCATCAGGTTAATAAGTTCATTCTAATGTATTTTTTAGTCATAAACAGCTGCGTTTACAATGGGGAATAAATATATTGTAAGTAAAATGACGAGTTAATAATATTCCTGTTTAATAAATAACATATTAAATTCGATTGTTGTGCGTTTTATTCACCGATACACTTTATTTCGAACTCAACCCAATATTTTGAATTTTTATAAATATTTTCGCGAAATTTCGTTATTTTTCAGCTTGTGTAAAAACGGCGCGAAAAAATATTACCTGGGTACTCGTCCTGTTAAACGAAATCTACATTTGATTGTATAATTATTGATGAAATAAATTTTAGTTCTAGATAACTTATTTTAATGTTAACTTTTAGATTTTGTCCCGTATATAATACCAATTCGGTATTATTAGTATATCCTAAATTCTGTTGCCTAAAATACTTATAGCAGTATTAAAATTTATTTAATGTAGTTCGGAGTTAAATCCGCCATGTGTTCGCGAATTCTCACGATTAACTAATCGACTCTTTTCCAGGGAATGTGCATTAACGTCAGTTATTTTGTAATGGTTTAATATTATAATCAAATAAGTTTCCTCTGTATAAAAAAAACATGGAATTCACTTCATCTCCGAGGGTTTTAAATATTGTTAGAGAATTAAAATATCAAACATCAATGATATAAATATATGTATTCTATCACTTGTTGAACGACGACTAGATTTTCCAGAAGCAAACAGCGTTCGAAAATTTTTGAAACTGAATTTTACGGCTTCAACCATAATTATTCAAAATTACTAACATTCAACAATGCTGTAGCATCTGAACGTTGAACAACACCGAGACTCTGAGGTTATTTTACCTATACCATTCACGGGTGATATAGAATAGCGCGGCAAAGCAAAGGAATAGACAGTTCTACTAGCCTTTCTGAATTTGCGGAGTGAAAGTTTGAAAACAAAACAATTTTTCCATTTTTCGCTTTAAATTAGAAAAAAATACTCCCTTCAATCATCTTGATAACAGTCCTACCTTGCAAAAAAATCGTGTGAAATGGTCAAAACATACACGAAACACTATATCATTACGACTCCCTGTAAAACTGTTAAAAAATCTTGCAATTTTGAGGATAGAATTCCCATGAAAAACAGAATTCTGATACTTAGAGTTACCATGAAATATGGCATATTTTACTAAAAATTTAAATAGTTAAACTTCCTAAAATTATAATTTTTCAAACTTTAAACATTTTTTGAAACTTAATTAAAAAAACCGTCATTACCTTAGAGAATAAAATGAATTAATATTATTATTTTTGTGAGGTTTTTCGGAAGTATTCGGTGCGAAGAACTCGACTGCCACCCAAACAGATTTAAGTTGTAGAAATATATAATCACCTTTTTTGTGTGTGAATTTAGTTTACAGCCATATTCTATTAAAGTATTGTTTTTTAAATTTAACAACAGTGAATTAATTAATCACACACTTCATGCAAATAATCGAAGGAATCTGCGAAACAATTTTTAGTGTTTTGAATAAATTTTTTTTCAATTGAAAAATTCATTAAAACCGGAAACCATACACAGTTTAATATAACTTAATTTAAACAAATAGTTTTTATATCTTATTTGTAGAATGCGTATAAATACACTGTAGAATCTTGACAAATATTCCACGGAACTCCTATAACTATTTTAATTCTTTATGTACACACTCAGATAATTACAATTAAGAGTAGAAGATAAAAATAAATCACCACGTCGCTCGTGCGCGGCTTGAAAGATTTCATTTTATAAGCCACTGTATTTTAAAAAAAATTATCACTTGAATCAACTTAACATTCGTTCAAATTGTTTCTCAAACACAATTTATAATTATATTAAAAATGAAGTTTACTTAGCGTATTTTTATATTGTGTATATTTTTTAAGTTTTCTTACGTTAAGATTTAGATTACTTTTGTTACATCTTAATTATAAAGTATCTGCATTTATTTCGCCTCACATCGGTAATCTTCATATATTTGAAACAATTCGCACTATTTTTTTTGTTTCCTCTTTTTAGTAAATGTTTTTTTAATATTACAAATTAAATAATTCAAAACTGGTTTAAAATGGGAGCTTTTTATATATTCGCGACTAGTTCTAATTCAATGCTATTGTATAGTTCAAACCAACTTTATATCCTTTTGCAACGGTTATGCGCGATAATACTTTGCCGAAACTATCCAAATTAGCTTATTTGTATCGTTAAAGTGCAATCTTAATAACGATTTGGCACGGAGTGTTTTAATTGACATTTTGAATAGAATTTGATACTTTTCATGATCAAATTACAATCCCGTTTGGAATCAAACCAATTGTGAAAAAATAAATGTTGGGTTTTTTACCATTTTATAGAATGAGAAAAATTCGCAATGACCACAATAATATTCACAAATAAAAATTAATTAAAAAGTTTCAAAAATGGCGTGAATTTTTTCTCAACAAATAACACTCGCATGAAATAAAATAATGGGATTAAATGGAAAATTTTCAAGATCAATTCATGTCGCCTCAAAATTATTTCCGCCCAAAAAGAAAAGTCATAAATTTAATTGAATCAAAGACACTAGTTTGTGAGGCAATATTTTTTTACGTCGATATTTTTTTCGAACCAAATAATATGTTGAAATGTCGAATCTTTTGGAAATTTCTTCATTACATTTTTTCTTAAACCTAAGCTGTTTTAAAGAAAAACCACGTTTTGTGATTTCCTTCTTGGGATTTATTCAAAGTGTTAATTTGTCTGTAGGTCAGTCAAGAAAACTAGTTACCATGAAAATTTTCATTGGCACTTATTTCAATAGATGTTTCATCCTGTCCCATCTGGCGTATGTAGCATAACAAATAGAAACTGCTACTAGACATTCATGGAACAGTTGGAGATTTTAACCTTACCAATCTTTTTGGGTGTGGGCGTGAAAATGTAGCCTTTGCTGGTATAACCTAGACTGCCCTATAACATAACATAGTCCTTTTTACAGTTCATATTACAAGCAATAGCCTTCTTGCACGAATGATAATAAAATAATGTGATCATAATCAGATTTGGTATGAGGGTGAGACAAAATACCTGTCCTACTTTATGAAATTTTTAGAGGATCTCTCTTTTAAGAGCATTTTATGCTGAGGGAAGGCTTATGGCATGGCTGCATCTCTACATAATTTAAACTTTGTAAATCAATCATATTCTTGATTTTACGAAGGGCCTGGTGGTTAAGAATCAGAGCCCAGCTTTTAAGATTTCTGGTACACTATGCGATGACGATCTTGTTCATTTCTCAGTAAGCCTTAAAAATCTGAATGTGAACCTAAATTACCTCAACCAATGGATGATCTCGAACTTGATCGAAGTCAATTTCTATTAGTGAGTCATAATAATTTTTTCCAACACTAACAACCTAAACCTCAAAACTCTTTTTAGAGGTTTAAAAATATAATTATGATAGAAGTTAGATAAAAGCTCATCAAAGTCTTGAAAAGGTCGTTGGAGGGATAATAATAATTTGAAACAAAATATCCCCTTGTTATGAATTTTTTCCCTTTTTTTACACGGCTGTGATCTATCGGGTGGTGTCGGTAAAATTCAATCTCTTGTCAAATAGACTGTCAGGATCGCGTTAAACATTAAATCCAGTTTTATGTAACTCTCTTAGGAAAGATGGCGATTTTTTTTTTAAATTATTCACATCGATTTGAATAGAATTTACATTAAGAGGCGCCTTTTTATAGACTCAACAGTAACTGGTGAGCTCGCACGCTTTTT
>SGJC01001757.1:0-13793 GCA_009887335.1 Henneguya salminicola
ACGTTATAACTAAACACATTGGGAATATGATTATATTTTACGAAATAGAAATATTATAAGAATTAAAATACTAATATAATGTGCGCATGTTCATAAAAAATGGAGGGGGGGTTCTGTTTTATCCTTCAACCGCCTTCTCCAATCCAAACCTATTCTTTTTTTCATTGTTAAATGTATTTACGGTCAATAATGAGATCGAATGCGCATGAGTGTATTTTCATTCTTATAAAACATTAAAATTTTATTCAATTTACTTAAAAAATTCTATCCAAAATTCATCATTTCCATTCCTCATTACGTAATCTTCAATTAACAGTATGAACGAAGTTTGTTTTCTCAACAAAAATTTTCGCATAGATGTAGATCCTACCACCTGAAAGCAAACGCGTCCTTTGAATTTCTTGTTGAATAGATGGTCGGTCAAAAGCAAATACTAAATCTCGTCTTTCATTTAGGACGTGTCAGAAAACCGCACAGGACCTTACCACGTGGTCCCTATTCTATTGGCATGCGCCCCGGCTTCAGATGTGAGAATCGGCTCATGTGTCGCAATTTTTTAGCGTCTCGCTACCTCTTCCGTTAGTTAAAGCCACAAACTACTCTATTATTTGAGTCTATACCCTATACTACCCACGACCTACAAATATGCGATAAAATACATAAATGTACGAAATAGTCCGAACATGATAAAAAAATTAACTATTTTTCGATTCTAAAAGCACAATTAAATAGTTTAGGTATAACTGAATCTCACGAGAAAGCGAGCTTAGGGAAATATTTAGCATGCGGGGAGAACGTTGAATTATAGGGGCGTGCGTTAACGGAATATCCTAATAATTCTTTAATAAACCCAGAGACATCTACAAAAAAATGCATTTTGTTTCTAAAGGATATTTCTACCAAATCAACAAATCTTTAAACGGAACCAACTATTACAGGTTTAGTAAATTCAAATCTGATTAGTGGGAAGAAAGATTGACTGAGCGAAACACTGTGATTGCCGTTAAAGGGGATCACAGATGCTTTATTCGAATTCGGTACGTAATTAACAAAATTTATAAATTAAATTTCGCCGAACACTTTCATAGATAAATTGTTAAATGAAGAATGTGGCAAATTGAAAATTTATCAATTCCAAATTTACGAAAATCTAATTATGAACTGCGTTCTCAATTCCCACTCTAGATATATATAGTTCAGACGAAACAGAATATATTTTCATAAATGAGAGCTAAAAGACGATCAAGCGAATTTGACAGTAGGATACTTATGACACCACCGCCTCTGCGTTATTTAGACAATAGGCTGCCCTTTTTTCGAATATATTGGTCCGGAGATATAAAGGGTAATTATCCTCAGATGTTATGTAGGGCTACAGATGAATGAATATCTTTAATGAGATATAACAGGCATACATTTATTGATGCTACCTTTACATCAGTACCAGCACTATTCGCTCAGTGCATTACCATTAAGGTTTTTGGCTCAGTAACCAACTTATACCTACATGTGTCTATGCTCGTTTAAGAGGTTGGGTGTGACGTTTAATGGGTGAGATTCCCATACTACCGCTAAATCTTGGCAGTAGTGCTTACCTGGCGTCCGCGTCGAGGCTGGAGGGGTGGCCGCAATGCCTTTTTTGAAAGATACCAGTCAGGTTCTACAAATTTAGTCCGAGAACAAAAAAATGAAATTATCGAATTAATGGACACCTTGATATATTACTGTAGATTTCGAGAAATGACCTCATAAAAGCTGCCAACAAATTTTCCCCCTGAAAACAATACAATTGGTCAAATCTCGATTAAATAAAAATGATGCGATCAATTAATTTTAGCTTTATTTGAAAATTACATGGCTGAAGAGATGTGAACCCTTTTTGTTGAACATTCATCTGTCATAGTTGATATCGTATTTCGCACATATAATGGGTTAGAGCGATATAATAGGAGATTTGGTCAATATTTTAAATGCCATCGCCCAAACCTTATAAAATATAATAATACTATAAAAGTGAATTCGTTGTATTCTCAGAAAAACTAAATAAAATTCGAAAGAACGGTAAATAAATAAAATATGGAGCAAGAGTTAGGGTGAGACATTGAATTCCAATTGACTCTTTAAAATAGTCAAAAGTATAAAAACTGACATGAAAAATATAATAAATCCATTTTCTAACATTTCTAATCACCTTGATTATCTTATTACCGATGAACTTTATTTTTTATTTTTGCAATTAAGTAAGTTTAACAACCATGATACGCTTCAAGTTCTGAAATAAATATAAATAAACTTTCATGTAAGCAAAATTTGTCATTTAACTGAATTTCGGACTATTTCCGACATTTTCACATCTTTTCGAAGTAAGGCACACAACCTATTATCTCTTACAAATTTGAATCTCATTGATTTTTACAATCTCGCCTGGCCACGTTATTCTACCAGTTTGATTTATTACCAAATTTAAGTAAATATGGCTCAAAAAGCGTTTCTTCTCCCCAAGAGTATGATTTCCTTTTTTTTAACTCCTGATTGAATATTCCATATTTTTACGAAAACAAAATACCCGAAAATCTAGAACAATGATAAATCAAAATTGTAGAAAAAAAAAGACTCTGTTGTTATCGATAGATATTTATTACATATACCACATCTAAAGGATACTTCATCGGGAATATGTTCTTAAATGCATAGTAATTGCGCAGAAAGTAAATCTCGATCGCAGAAAAATTATACAAAAATGCAATTTTTATAAAATATTTTGACTGCTTTACAGATGTCTAATTTGGACATAATTTCATTCGTTCAACTGAAAAATTACAAGCGATGGGAATTTATATACTATTTTGATATTATTTTTCACAAAATAATATATTAATCGGAAATATTTTTGATTAAGTTTTAAGTGCGAATATGAAATCGCTAATCTTATCTGCGGACTAAAATGCCCTTTGGCCTCATTTTATATACGAAATATGTTGCTCAACCATATTATGATTTTCATAATTGATCTCTTTAAACACGTATACAAAAAGCGCTAAAATTATCAATTTCTCCTATTTCGGGCAATAGCCCTACATTTTTTTATATCAAAGCTGAATTGATTGATGCGCATGTGTAAAAATGAATATAAAAAGACATATTTCTCAAATTCAGATGTTTTTCAGTGATATTTTTCACATGGAATTTTATTTCGTTTCAAGAGTTTTATTTTTGATTTGAAATAAAATTTTTATATGCCGCGCTAATGGCATGATGGTTTTGATCTAGATTACTTCGCTGCCAGTCGCTGTTTCGAAAGTAACTGCAGATCTCACTTTTAGTAAGAATGAAAGGGGCCATGAGGCCACAATCAGCGTCGGTGAGGAAGCAATGAACGAATTTACAAGTTTTTATGAAAAGTGTAGTGGATGAGGAACGCGGAGAAGGGAAAATCGGGGGAGTTGAAGAATTATTTATATGAATAAATTAAAAATTAATGTACGCGTAACAACCGGCATCGTTTTTTTAGTTCCCTTGTTTTACAATCAGAGTCAGTTATATAAATTAATACTTCGTTGTAATTATCAAAAAATTATCTTTAGACTCTTTATTTGCTATTTCTTTAACCCCATTTTCAGCATAGGAAAATAATTTCTTTTATATATATTCTCGGGTAAAATCGTACTTTTTGGGTTTATCTCACATTCAATATTAAATGATATTTAAATAAAACGTTAAAAAATCGAACTTTAGGGGGAAGGGGAAACAAGAACACACCAATAAACATTAGAATTAAAAAAAACTGATTTTTATTTGATGATTTGGTTCAAACCGCCAAATAATTTTTATGAGTCTAAGCTAGTTGTAATCCTTACGCTTTCAAGAAGGAAGATAGCTTAGAAGCATGAATTTTTATTACCTTTCACGAATTGTTGTTCTTCACTGATCCTATCCCTATATTTTTTCCTGAAAAGCTTTATATGTTGTCCGAAACCATACCTATTATCATATTTATAAAGGACAGCACAGCATAAAATTTTGAGATCCCACCTTAAGTTCGATGTTTTCAACAGTTACTTAACTTTGCTAGTTTTTTTTTTTTTTTTTTTGTACTCGGCCTGGATGTGTAAAACCTTACTGGTCTCTTTTGAGAGGGGCTTCCCGGTCCCCCATTCTGCCCATGCAGACGCCAGGTAGGCACCACTGGTATGGTTCAGCGGTAGTATGGGGGTCTCTCCCACTAAAAATCACACCCAACCTCTTCCCTCTAGGGACGCCGTACCACATGGGCATTGGCTCGCGGGGTATTAACTTTGCTAGTCTCACGGAAAATAGTGCTGCCACCTGTTGTACGACATCCAAAATAAAAAAATGGTTTGATCAGAAAAAATAATGATTATTGTCCTAAAAGTCCATACCCCTACTGTGCAAAAAGAAGAACATTACGTAATGTGATAAATATGCGTATCTTTGAGCAAGGTCTTTTTTAAAAACAAGGAATTGCGAGCCGTTTTTTTTATTTTTGGCGCCTTTTGATTTCTAAAATTTTTCATCGAGTGCGCAACATTATTTTTATTTAGACAAAGATTTAAATAGCAATTTTTTGCAACAATTGATTTTTTTATAAATAATAAAGCACATTTTTTATTAAGAAAACTAGGTTAAAAACGAACGGTCGAGTTTTAAGGAATAAAATTGATTCTTTAAAGAAAATCTATCCCTTCTTTTTTTTAACTAGAATTGTTGCAAATATCAAGTTATAATCTAAAAATAAAAAAAGCATACTGTGGAAGAGGATGGAAATTATAGTTCGTTGATTATCGTAATATCTGCGTTCTAATTTATCCCTGAATTTATGAACTATTGTTAGAATTTAATGTTTAATGCGAAGCTGCATCCCGATCATCTAATTTTTATAGAAGAGCTCGATGGAACGCGCTGATAGAATAATCAAAAATAGGATGCTGTTATAATTTAAGTTTTAACTCCATCAATTTTGCATGGTCTACATACTATGATAAGCAGCTGCGTGGGAAATATCCCTTGAGAAATAAATTGTTCATTTTTTCGAATTGCTTTTTTTTTAGCTTTTGCGTCATTAACTTTATTTATATCGATACACATGAGTGATATCACGATTATCAAAAGAATTTAAACAATAAAATAAATTTTTTGTTTGTCTCGGACTAAATGTGTAAACCCTTACTGGTCTCTTTCGATGGGGCCTTCGTGTCCATCCTCTAACCCACTCCAGCGCTAGCTAAGTAAAATTACCACTATAGGTTGTATTAAGGGATTCATATGCCCCAAACCTCACTAACCCCTTTCTTTTAAGGACGTTGTACCCCAATGGCATTGGCCTGCGGAAAGAAATTTTCTATTTCCTTAAACAGTTAAAGTCTGTTTTTGAAAACATTTCCTCCTTTTTCTATGCCCACCAAATAGTTTTAAATCGAAAAAGATGTCTCCTAATATTTTAAATAAATTCGAATAAATTTTAGTGGATCTCTGATCACGAATCAGGCAGACCGTCTTTTTATAATCTATAATAATTATATCTTATCTATTGCTCAAAATGGATGTTTGAGTTATGCCATCAACACCCCCTTCTTTGAACGGTGTTATCTTTGATCTTATCAAGGTGACCAAGTTTCATTTTGGATGTTTTCTGTAGATTGGACCGGATCTCCTAATTATAATTTCGTAAACATTCGCGTTCTCGTTTTATTTGTATTTTAAAATCTCATCTTCGTTTTAATTGATTTGATTTTCGGGATATTTTTAATAGTTCTTTCCATGATTTCCTGTAAAAAAAAACACTGCCAATCGAGGAATAAATTATTACTTAAAGCTTATTTAATATTTTTGACCATTAATTTTGTTATCGAAATATGTTTTTTATAAACCCAATCTACTTTTATTATTACCCATCATTGCTAGCCGATTTCAAATTGACATGGCATTCATTGAGAGAATGAATTTGGTGGGATATTTAGATGGTTATACCCTACAACTACACTATCACTAATTTCTGGTAGTAGTGCCTATATGAAATTTGACCATTGCCAACTGGGAAAGGATTAAGAAATTGCCGTATTTAGTTTTGACTAAAATAACTCATCGTCTGACGTGCTCTGTAAGATGCCTTTTGCTTAGTACTCTGAGTCAGTTCAGAACTGAGATATACGATTCCCAAAAAACAACACATTGAAAGATACTTTTTAATTTGCTCTCGCATGCCAATACGCGAGTGGCATGGCCCCCCCAAATTTATTTTGAAAGTGATCAGAAAAGTTTTACTCCCCCCGTCGCGGAAAAAAAAGGAAAGTTACTTAAGCGTAACTTATGTATAATTGAACACAAAATAAGGAAAATACTAGAAATACATATTTTTTGATTTTTCAAATTTAAAACAATAGACGGTTGAATGCGACAGAATTTTTCCCGCCCTCCGGCGAGCCAAACATATGATCGGTTTAACAATTCATGTATGGATATACGAGTGCAATCAAAAAAAGCTTCATTAAACATGGACTATTGTTTTTTCGCGCAACGTCATCTTCGTTTTCGTCTACTGATTGTCGAATTGTGGCGATTAGAACATTCAGTTGGTTGCTGGATTACTTATTTTTGTATAAATATAAAATTATCGATTCTTACGAGGAAAAATATTTTTTTAAGGTTCTTAAGCGGAAGAAGCATTAATATTAAAGAGCATGCGTGTAAAATAATGGCGAGGTGGGATTTCTGTATCAGAGATCCTAAAGAAAATAAATAAAACGATTAAATTACTCGATTAGACACGAGACGAATGAATGCATGATTAATGTCTGAATTTAATCAATTGATTATTTGTGAAAAAAAAGTTAATTAATTTAATTGTATTTAAATTCAGTCAATTAAGATAATTCAAAGCGATAAATGAGCACAAGATTAATAATTAAATCAGAGCATGTTTTATAAATTACAAAAAGATAGTTAAAGTTATGGACGTAGATGAAGAATTAATCAAAGTTTATTTTAAATTACCAAAACTACCAAATGAAACTAGTTACAATGTAATCCATTTGTATTCTATACCTCAATTTGGTAAAAATTCATTTACTCTGAAAAATTGCAATTCAATATTAAAAGTAAGGTTTATCAGTAAAATTTTATAGAACATGGGAAATGTTGGAGAAATCTACGCAGAAGCCTTCGCTATTACAATCAACCATTTATACATGCACATTTATCAATCTTCAAACGAGGTAATATTTTATATTTTATTTTATTTTAGAAATGTATTGGTTATTATGATACTTTCAATATCTTGGGCGCACGAAATCTTGGTAAAAGAATAGATGGGAAAACGGATGTATTTGTGATCAAAACCTTGTCATGCCAAAACTACGATTGCGCAGTATTACATTTTTTTCGGCTGTCCATACGAGAAGATGTAATTTTATTTTATTCAACATAGAAATCGTTTATAGACAAAATATGCCGAACTATTAATAGAAATTCTGAAAAAGCTGTATTATTAAGATATTGAAGATTTTAGAAATCAACGATTATTACACGGTTCTCGAATATATTAGATGATCAGGCGTTTATTAATAAGGGTAGATACGAGAAAGAAATAGTTATTTTGAATTTATAAATAATAGGAAGCTTTAACGCATTGTTTTTCTCAAATTGAAGATGCTATGAAAGTTTTAAATGATTCAATTCAACAACGAAAAAATATTGAAAAACGATACAAAGATTGCGGCTTTAAAAGTTTAAAGCAAAGTACTTTGTGTACTGCTTATTAGTAGGAACTATTCTTCGACGAGCTGGGGGATTATCAAACGAAGAAATTAAGGATGTTATTCAAAAGATTCGGCACTCGTTTAATATCATTGTAGCAAAATAATTAATATTTAGTGTATCTTGAAACCGTTTTTGAGTAAACCGAATGCTGTCGATTTCATTCATTCGTTATTTCCTTATCTTATTACATTCGTATATTTATATGGGTATGGGACCTGATTTAATTATAAGGCTCGAAAATGCAAGAGAAATAGAAAATCCATATTTTACTGAATCGACTCTGAAAATGCTAGCGTTTTGTTTAACATCTTGTGAATATGAATTTTTGAGAAAATTCGGAGGTTTTTGGTGTAATTCGAAGTAAAATTTATAAAATATATTTTAGTTATGAAAATATAGATTTAGTCGACGATTCTTATGTTCCATCGTTTTTCGGAACAAAATTCGGATTTATTAAAGTTTAGATTTATTTGGTTTATTTTTTAGGAGGTTCAACCGTTCGGATTACCGGAAGATAACGAAAGAAATTTGCTTCCTTTCAATGATTACAGAGTCGTTCGTTGTAACTATAAAAAACGAGAACAGACAGAATTAAATGTCAAAGCTGGAGAAATTATTATTGTAGGGATTTGATTGAGAAATTTAGGTTGTTTTAATGAATGAGACGAATTGTTTTGTGAAAAACATTAAAAACGAATATGGTTATATTAATTTAAATGTCTTAACATCTCCAATTGGTAATTTAAAACTCTACATCTTAGATTTGAATTTCAATGCAGATATTTTAGTAAGTAATCTGTATAAAAGAATGAAAAACAAAGCTCTCCCCCAAAATAAAACAACTAAATTTCACGAAAAAGAAAAATCTATACATCTGTCGTGTTATGATTTATTCAATCATGCAGAGAAGAGTATAGAAGATACACTGTCTTTGTCAGAGATCTGAGGATATTTCAACTTCTGGTTTATTTATTTCTAAGCCTCCTTATTTAATAGTTTTTTTTACAATTTTATACAGCTGCTTTTATTTTTAACGGATTTTTTTATGCAATTTTTCATAGGGTGTACAGAATAAATATTTTAAAACCATTTAGATGGTCTTTTTTTTCTTTTTATACATGAAATAACACCCAAAATACATAATAATGTTGCAAACACAACAGAAAGAGCAAATTATAAACAAAATGTCGGCGCATGCCCGTTGGCCAATAGAATGATTCTTTTTGAACTATTTTTTTGTGTGAACCCCTGCAGATCGTATCCTACACATATAAAGAGAACAAAATTTATGTGTATATAAAACTAGTGTTATATTCTTTTTCATTTCTTTATAAACAAGGGATGTGCTAATATTATCTCAAAAATGTTAAGGCAATCCGATTTGAGTGTTTATATGATAAATTTCTAATTTATACAGATTCTCTCTATTTTCTCACATGAGGAAATAAATTTCTTTAGTCATGCGTGAATTTGTATATTTTATGCAGGTTTCTTTCAAGCGCATCTAAAAGGTCTCTAAATTGATCAACCATAACTTTCAAGTAGATACCAACACCTATATTGAGTTAGTGGCAAGTTCTTACCACATAGACACCCTACCCTACTTTTTCACCCGTGATACTATAAACTAATTGGGGGATCCGTTTATGGGAAATTGAAACAGTCTTCGTTGAGTTATGTTAAAATTATATTTGATCCCTAATGGGGAGTAAAGCCTGAATGGTCTTATTCAAAAAGAGTTTAACAGTCTCCCAATTGACGTGAGTTAAATGCCGGGAAAGAAATGCATTTAAGACTCTAAAATAAGGGTTGAAATCTGCTACCCTGACCCTTTTTTTTGTTTTCGACAATCGCTATTTAAAATTTCTAACCAGTTGAGAACAATCTTCAATTTTTAGGATAGTCGGAGTCTCTCGTAAAAATCTTATCGAAACCTGTCACATATAGGCGGCCGAAACTTAGTAAATTTGCTTTCGAGTAATGATAATTTTGTTAAAAGAGTACTTCCCCAAGAAATTATGCCAATGATTTTTGCACCAATCTATGAGAAATTTAAAAAAATATTGAAGTGAATAAAATATGTGTTGGAACCAGGCAGGCATTATACTTGGGTTCTTATTCGCACATGAATTTCTTTTGGCTTGTTTTCATCGAAACTAAAAAATAAAGCTATTTTCACCGTTTCTTAATGTGCTTTTCTATCGTTTGAATTCATTGTCTCGGGATCTATTCCGATAAAAATTTTAGTTATGTTTTATGAGCGTTTTCTTATAAATTGAACTCATCAATCTGTTCTATCCTTGCTCTATTAACTACTTGTATAAGTTTATAAACCATACTATTGGCCCGCATGCTCATTACATAAAAATTCTTCTGAATGCTTTTCAGGAAAACTAAAAGAAATAAGCTTACAAAAAGGGATGTGTTTTAATTATGCATGGGGAAAACGCCCAAAAAGAGTCACAAGAATTCAACGAAATTGACGTATTCGTAAATATATTTCAGAAAACTATATTTTTAGGCGGCTAATAAATTTTTTAATAGCATTATTAACTCAAATTGAGCTTAAATGCATTCAACAAATTACTAATAACTTAACCGTTTTAAATTTATAACATTTATTATAAATCAAAAGTGTAAAAAAAATGTTTCGGGATAATTGATACATAAGAAAAGTATTTTAATCCCACAATAATGAATTTGTTTTTTATATTGTCATCAGACGGTTTAAGACAGACGAATCACGGATTTCTTTGTTCTTTTCAGAATTAACTTTTTACTCCAACTGTCTGGTTCTATTATCTCTTACTGAAAAGAAGATAAATATATGTTACTTTTACTAATCGAGATTAAATAATATTTGTTACTTTTTAGAAGCTTTCTCACTCATAAAATTTATAGTAGAAATTTTCTGCCAATGAGGAGCAGCTTTTGTGAATTCGCCCTATTGTATGATTAAACCTTTTTATCTTTCTTCCTTTGCCTCTTTAATGTTAGTTATTTATTTTATTACTCTGCCCAATACCTTTACAATAAATTTGCAGTTTTGTTGTAAGTCGGCAGATTCTTTGTATCTTACCTTTTTTTTCATCAAAACTTTGTCTTTTATTATTGACTTGCTGGGAAAGCCTAACTATGTTAATCACGAGTAGATACGGCAAGATTTTCTATCAAATTGAGCAGCAGGGAGAAAAGTTTTAAGAAATTTTATAATTTATCGTCTTAAAATTGAACGAAAAAGGAGAATTTTTTTTCATTTTAGAGGCGTTAAAAAACATGCTTGCATTGTTTTCCAAGAATCTATCCATTTCGCATGCCCAGTATCGATAAAATTAGAAAAACACAAAAAACATGTTAACAAAATTCATTTTTTATTTCTGATATATTTTTTAGTCTCTGTTGAAGAACCTAGAATGACTGCCTTTATTTTATACAGAAAAAGATTGATTCAGCCAGACATCAAGTAAATCCTTCAAAATAGCATTTACTTATAAATTCTCCAATATTTGTTGATAATTTCATCTTATAACTAATGGGTAAAATTATTCTAGTCTTGAGCTTGGGTTTGATATTTTTCAAGACGTCTAGAACAACCTATAAATATTAGAAGCCTTTCCATCATCAGCTTCTGATCCTTTATCAATCAAATATCGAGGTAATACGAAGATTTCTTGTCATATGAGCCCCCCTCCTTCATGGATCATACCCTAAACCTTATTCTAAATGACTTTGGCTGTCGTAAGAAACAACATCCATCCTTATATATATTGAGTCGTAACTAAAAAAATTTTGAGATCCCTTCCAAATTTTGATGTAACCGTCAGTTACTTATCTTTGTTGAAATCACGAAAAGTGGTGTTACTAACTTTGCTAGAACGTCCGGATTTATCTAAAAACCAAAAAATATTAACGAGTAAGTAAAATGTTATCGCTGACAAACAGACTCAATCCTTTTAACTATTTCTAATTTACTTTAACCGACTTATGTTAAGAGTCTCGAGCAGAGCTAACATCTGCATAATAATATAAGTAGAGTTCCCGCGAGCCAATGCCCTTGGGGTACGAGGTTTCTAGACGGAAGAGGTTGGGAGTGACGTTTAGTGGGTGAGAGTCCCACACTACCGCTGAATCTTGGCAGTGGTGCCCACCTGGCGCCTGCATCGATGGCAGGATGGGGGAGCCGTGAATCTCCTGTCGAACGAGACCAGTAAGGTTTTACACATCCAGTCCGACTGCAAAAAAATATTAAGTAGGGTCTTGCGCACAAAATAAATATTTTTCCTTAAAATATAAAGATTAGCGTCAGATTTTTCATTCAATTAAAAAAAATGAGGTTAAAGCTTTTTATGAAATCACTTGAAGAATACAAAGATCACATTATTTTTCGTTTTTCTTAACAATTTTAAAAACTATCAGATAGAAATATGTATATCATATGGCAGAAATAAAAAATCGTAATCGATTGAATTATTAAGGTTTTGATGTCATTTCAAATATTGGTGCAGCGGTTCTGAAAATTTTGCAATGACCCGCCGATTTTTTAGCCCTTAACCAATATATCAAGTCATGACATAATTAAAAACCATTCATAAGGAAAATAAATATTTATAATTTTGAAAAAAAAAACCAAATAGCGAAATCAGGGTTATTATAATGGGTCATGGTTATAATATTTCAACCGAGATCAAAAAAAAAGGTTAATTTTAAGAGCATCAGAACAATTACTGAATTGGAAACAACATTAAAAAAGAGCACACGGCTCAGTAAAAAAACTGTATCAAACATTCAGTAATTGAGTTCATTTTCAAAAAAATATATGTATTTTAATTTTAAGTAAACTTTTTACCACAATCTTCCTATTTTTCAAAATACCAAGAGCATAAGAAACGGGAATTTTTCAAATCAACAAATTAAGATTACATTTTACTGGCCCACTTTTTCGACGTGGTTTAGGGGTCTTTCTTAAATTACTTTACTCAAATGGGAGGAGGCTAGGTAAAATTTTTCATTTTATTGAGTAATTTACGGGAACGGAGCAGGGATTTGCGAAAAAATTGTAATTTTTAGTGTAACATAATGTAAGAAAAACACATTAGGATACCTGGTTTAAGTATTAAAAAATTCAAAAGCGTAATCAAGTTTGTTTTATATCATTTTATTTATGAACCTTGGGATATCTTACATTTCAAGGCTGAGCATCAAATTAGTTAAGATTTTTAGCATTAGAACTCAATTTCATAGTTTTTTTGGCGGAATGATACAATAGGACTCCCTCCCTTCCATTTTTAATCAACATGCGCACATTTTATTAGTATTTTGTTTCTTATAATATTTCAATTTCGTAAAATATAATCATATTCTAAATGTGTTCATTTATAACGCTACTCTCGTCTATTTTTATCAATTTTGGAGTAGTTCTTGGCGTGTTGAAAACATCAGATGGGGGGTTGCGCATGCTCATCAAAAAATATAGGGGTGGTCCTATTCTACCTTTCATCCGCTTTTTTTTTATTTAGGTTTACTAAAATAGCTAAGATGGGAAACTTTTAACTAGGAAACATAGAATAAGAATTGACAAGAGTTGAACGTCGGGTATCCGAATTAAAACGACATTAATATGATTCTGATAATTAAGAAGAACAAAAAATAAATCCAAAATAATATTTTACTTTTTAAAAAATAGTAAATTAAATTATTAATTCCAAAACAATCATGTGTAAAATTATTTTATTCTAAAACATCCGTAGATGAATTTTACCTAAAAGTAATCTTTCGTTTTAAAGCGGCTGAACCCACATGTACTTTTGAGAGATTTAAATTGCCTTGCGTTAACTTGTTCCTTACTCTCAAAGCATTCCATTGCAATATTTAAACATTGAAATGTTTTAAGAACATGAAAGACCAATAGTCTACTTTTCAACAATGATTCTATCCTTATCAACTGTCTTTTTCAGCCAATTATATGTCTAAATGAACAAAAGGATTTCGTTTTTGTATAAATTTATTAATCATCCCCC
>SGJC01001761.1:0-21929 GCA_009887335.1 Henneguya salminicola
TCTCTTTCGAGAGGGGCTTCACGGTCTCCCATTCTGCCCATGCAGACGCCAGGTAGGCACCACTGGTATGATCCAGCGGTAGTGTGGGGGTCTCTCCCAGTAAACATCACACCCAACCTCTTCCCTCTAGGGACGCCGTACCACAAGGGCATTGGCTCGCGGACCACAAAAACGTTACAGTCAAATTAATTTAAATAAAATAAAAAAATAAAGCGAATAATTAAATTTAAAATGTTTGAGATCTTTACTAACAGTTTATGTGATCATTCTGAAAGGGTCAGTTTTCAAATCAAAGATAGTCTTCGTCACGGATTTTCTAGTTTTTGAGTTTTATCGTTAAATTTTGCTTCAATTTTTTATTAGATTTTCAAAAATAAATTTGATCAACTTTTAAAAATCCATTCTCGTTTTTTAAATTACAGTGCGATTGTGACAAAAATAAATTGAGCCTTATACTTTATTTAAGGTGTTTACCCATTAAAAGAAATTGAAAATTGGCTGGTTGTATTCTTATAAAATTAAAAATAAAATATTTGGGAAATTGGTGTTTTACGGAATTATGGCTTTCGCGCAATCGTTGTGGAATCGATTTAATGAGTACAATCTAATCACAGTTAAAAAGAGATCAAATTACTAGCTTCACGGAATTTATAAGTATTATTATGTTTAAAAAAAAACATCACCGTTAATAACGATATTTTGAAAATGAAAGGTATTCGATACATCAAAAATAGCTTCGGAATTTAATTTAGTGCGCAGTTTTAACTACAATAAATTGTCAGCGACTTGAGTTAATTTTCATATTTTTAATCTTATATTTAATAAAATCCATCAAACACTCAAATCTCGCTGGTGCGGAACCATCATTTCATTATTTTTCCAATTGCCGAATAGTTTCGAATATATTTTCCTAAAAAATGGCAATGAATATTCGTCTGGTAATACAAAAAACCATAATTATCGATTACAAATACATAAAAAAAAATAAATTTAATTTTCAAGTCAATAGTTTCGAAAACTAAGCCATTTCAAGGTGATTTTTTCTATCTTTGGTTCCTTACCCCAATTTGAATGAGACATGAAATAATTTACCTAATACTCCGAATGGCTTCTTTTCGTCCGTATCATATCACGTCATTACCACTAAAAATTGGGATTTGTGTTTTTAATACAAAAATTAATTATAATTTAAAAATTTATTGTTAGTTTTTAATCACTTGTTAAAATATAACAACTTATAATATTGTGTGCAAAATTTCAATTGAAAAAAAATATATTAAACAAATCTAAAGTGTAATATTAACAGCAATTGTTCCAAGATATTTTTTATCGGTTGAATGCTACAGAACCTCCCACCCTCCTCTAGGCGAGTCTAAAATAGGATAGGTTTAATACTTTATCTATTGATTTGCGAGTGCAATCAAAAGAAATTTGATTATACATGGGCAATCCTTTTCAGCATTATTTTTTGGTACAGCGCCATCTTCGTTTTTGTCTACTGATTGTCGAATTGTGGACGTTAGTCATTAAGTTGGTTGATGGATTAGTTCTTTTCCGATTAGATATAAAATTGTCGATTCTTCGAGGAAAAATAACTTTTAACTTTCTTAAGAGGAGGAAGCATTAATATTAAAGAGCATGCGTGTAAAATAATGGCGAAGGTTGAATTCTGTATCAGAGATCCTATTTTATGGAATTTTCACCATTAAAAGCCCGAAAAATTTATCGGGGCCTTTAGTTAAGATCGCAATAGATGCTCTCTGAGGTAAAGGTGCTTGCTGATTTTGAATTTATTGGGCTACAATGAATTGATAGGTTTCATTCCATTTTATAAATTCAAAAAATTTACACAGAGAAAGTTGACTGCAATTTACAAATTTAGCAAAACCGGGATGTCCCGCCTTACACTAAATTATTACAAGCGCAAGGCCTTTTAATGTTACGTCATGAATATTCCTAACATCCCTAGGAAATGGATGAGTTTTCCTATTTGTATCTTCCCCACATCGATTGACCTTTGTTAAAACATCAGCTTTACTTTGGACCAAATGAAATATTGTTCAAAAAGCTCGCATTGCGCAGGTTGAAAAGAAAGCATTATTTGAGCTGTATTAATTTGCGAAATCAATTGACGTATATGATATATTAAGAAATGTATGCTTCTATGTTTTTACATGGGAGAAACGCGTAAAAATGGGAATGACAGAGAAGGTTAACTTAACGGAGTTAATATATGGAAAGGGCAGAACAAGAGAGGAGGTTTTGTTTAAAGCTTCGTTCCACTGCATTACTGTTTTGTTTTAATCAAATCAATTTGCCAGTTCGAGGAAAATACTATTATTCGGCTTGTTAATTGATTATTATTAAGTAATATAAATATATTTATAGAATTTGTTTGAGTTGGGTGCATGGGGAAAGAGATTTCGGAATATCGTTGTAGTTCGTTTGCCAAATTTTAGGAAGTACTGCGCAAACGTTGAATTGTTCTTTTTATTTGACATACATTGATCCAACAACAGATAGAGCAATGCCAACCGCTATCCTGGCAATAATTTATTGGAGACTGAAAGGTATTAACGGCAATTTTTTTTATATTAAAAATTATTTTTTTATGGCCTCCACATTAAAAACATGTTGAGCATGCGTGTCATTTATCAATAAAATTGGTTTTTTTTATATAATCACACATGCTAGGCATCCCTACTTGTCATAATGAGAACATCACCAGTATGTTATTTTTTTATGATTCATTCTTTAATAAATGTATCATTCAAAGTTAACTAAATCGTTTCTACTTTTGATTTTTAGGAATTAGTGTAGGTTTTAGGGATATAATTTGTCAAATAAATAATTATGTAAAAATGCCACCCTTTAAAATATTTGATATCCTTATATTGCAAATCATTTTTAAAAATTAAAAAAATATATAATTGCCTTTCTGCCATTTTAGTTGAAATTGTGTTTTAGTGGCATATGCGCATTCGTGGTATTTGTTTTAGTAGTTATAACCTAGAATCTGTTCTTATAACTTAAACAGCTTTTTTATTAATCCGGTGTTTCATACGTAATTATTTTGTTAATCATGTCCTAAGGATTTAAAAAAAAATTAATTATATCATCATTTTAGCACTTTTTTCTGCCTCAATATTTTTAGAAATATTAAAATAGCATTTATATCATAATACCCATATAAAAAATTATATGTGTTCGAATTTCATGGTATTTAATACAAATGTCGCTATTAGCTTTCTATACCCACCCTGTTGATAAATTGTAAGCTATATTTTTATATTCTTAAAACTTTTCTGCTTAAATACAATAATTAAATATCGTTATGAGGATTATGATCTTCTTCAGGGAATTTATTAAGATGATAACCGACTTGAGATTAATTGATCTGAGAGTTTGTTGTTGAGACAATCGATGAGGTTTTGCTGATAACAGCTTTTGAGTTACATAATTATTCCCTTATGAATATGTTGAAAATCTGATCTCGTATTAGAACGTATAAAAACTAATTAAAATTGGAATATTTGATCGATTTCATGAGACGTTGCGCTGTTTGAATATGAATAAAGGTCGTAAAATGGTGCAGTTTCATTACCTTCAAAAAAAGTGGTGTTCAAAGTATTTTAGTTTTATCTCATTAGTGAGCGTATTTTAGTTAAGATTTTTAATGCAATTTAATTGTCTCTCTCTCGTGCTGCTTAATAATATGCAATCTACTTACATTTTTTAACAGATTAAATCATCCCATTGTGTTTTAAAAGTATTAAAATTTGAAAACTTTTTTTTATTTCTTGACCGTTGGCAATCATTAGTTTTGTTAATAGGCATGCGTTTGAAGCCTTCATTCGAGAAAATCCACATTATCAATCTTTCTTCGTTTTGAAATAATATGAATAGTTAATTTCATTTTATCATTTGAATAATCACACTGACCAAAAAATTTTAATTTCATGAAATTATATCTCATCTTTACAATTATCCTATTATATTCGCCCCGTGCATTTAGTGCTAAGGTTTGTTATCGAAAAAGCTCAGATACTGGTATCTATTTTTTTTCGAATAAAATTGATCTCTTATTTGAAATAGGAATGCTCGTCTTAAAACTGGCATTGTAGAAATAAACAGCCAAATCTAAAAAAAAGAAACAGCATCTGCATTTCTAAAGTTTCCATTTTAACATTGGTTTTTAATTAATTTTTTATCAATGTATATCCTTTAAGAAGTTACATGATTTTCAACATTATTTAAACTTGCAGTAACTCACATAAATATATTTCGTGAATAATATTGCGATATATATATAACAGTGCTAGGGCTGAATCAGATATATACAGATTGAACTAAAATAGACGGGCTCAAATCTCCATGTGTTTTGTAAATATATAATACCAATAATGTCAAAATTTTACGTAACATCAATATGCGACATGATTATTCTATGAAACTAGGTGGTTTTTGCCCGCGGTCGCGACCCGTCTTAATCTAAGTTCCACTTGATTGATTTTTTTTTGACATGGGTCGCTTCACTTTTTTCATAAAATATCTAGAGAAGAATTATTGAAAGTTTTTGGGATTTGATCAGGGTTCACCTAATAAATAGAACTTATGAAGATTGGAGATATAGAAGGTAGTCATGACTCGTCTAAATGGAAATTTCACTTCATTGACTCGTTGTGGCAATCGGAGAGAACAAAAAATTAATTTTGGTGGAACTTGATTTATTCCTTGTTGTGACTTTAATTCATGGTTCAAATTTTTAAAATTGAAATTCCGTCATTAAGAGCACTTAAAAAAATTATAGTAGGCTTTGGGGGTGACAGGCAGAATTGTTTTAATATATATTAATTAATCAAAAACAATCTAAATCATTTCAACAGTAAAAATTAGCCGAAGCCGCCATATTAGTTACACACCGCGCATGTTCAGTTGCGATTGAGCGTAACAGACAGAATTGTTTTAATATATTATTAATATTTATTAATTAAAAACAATCTAAATCATTTTTCAAAATTTTAAACGAGCCGAATCCGCCGTTTATACGTCGCGCACGCGCAGTTAATATTAAGCATATTATCTAGATTTTTAATTATCAATTTTTGTTACGATGTCTATTCTCTATATTTTTACAAAAATAAAAGGCGAGTTTTACTGTTATGTAACAAGGTATAAACAGAAGTAAAACTAATTGCAGGAAATAAAAAAATATTTAAATACAGATAAATTAAAAGTATAAAGTTTGATCAAATATTTCTTCTCGGTTGGCACACCTACTAATATATGCAGACATATTTCGATATTCTCACTTGTAATACGGTTTGATCAATTTTCAATCAAATTCATTAGTTCTGTTTCATTGTTTGGGTTCCCGCGTTTAACATGTTCCTTCCATTTAGAAAACATATTCTCAATCGGATTCAAAGATGGATAATATTGAGGAACATTCATATGTTCAAATTTCACGTTGGTAATTGTTTTTTGCGTTTCAACAGTTTTGTGAAATCTGACATTGTCCATTATTAGAATCGCCTTATTCATTTTTGTGCTTCTTAATCTCTCCATAAGTGTTAGTAAAAACAGGAATAACTAGTAGAATTATATGCCAAAAGGTGTGATTCTTATCGTATGATTCCTCATCAGATAATAGCACAACAAATTGAAATATTTCTCAGTCATATTGCGGGAACTGATGTTCCCCCTAAAGATCGACCCATACAACATCTCAAAGAAAAATTGAAGCCAACCTCATAAAAAAAAACAATTTCATTTTCAGAAAATCTACTTGAAAGATTAATATATCTGAGAGCATATTGCAAACGGGAATCAAGGATTTCTGACATGTTTCCACGCTCAGGAACTTTGTGAATTCGCTTTAACGTATATGAAAAACCCATCAAAATGCTTGTTGCTATCGATTTACAATCCTAACTCAGAATTCTTGCATACATTTTTTAGAATTAGTTTTTAAAGAAATCGTGCAATTATCTTCCACCCAACCTTTTATCTCTATTTCTTGAGCCGCTGTTAGCTTTTTTTGTGTGTCACTCTTGGCTCGTTCTCAATTTTTCATGTCAAAAGATATCGTTCAATAAAATTATGTAAAGTTTTTCTGTTGTGGTCAAATACTTCTGCTATTTAGCGGGCTTCTTCTTGTCATTAATAAAAGTTAAAATTCAAACAAGAATTCGGAATATGTCGGAAAACGTCTAATATTGTAAAGATTTTTATACTAAATTGAAGTTTTAAATTTCCCCTTAAAAGGATATGTATTTATAACATTGTTGAATTAGTGTTGAACGATGTTGAATTATTAGTCTTTGAAACCCTGTATTATTAGACTTTCTTTGTAAATATTTAGACTTTTAAAACATCCATTTTTCATATATGGCCATTTATTTATGAAATAAAATGACAGAGTTAAAAAATTATTTTCGTCATGATCGTGAAATTCCGGATTAATGAGATCCTGATAAGAGATTTGATTGCTTAAGAGTTTAAATTTTAGAAACGCATGAACCTATTTATTTCAATTATACACGCTAAACGAGGAATATTGGCTTCGGTTCTGAGAACGTAAACCATAGCTGATTACTAATATTAAAAGTAAAACGTATCAAATTTTTTAATCTTAATACAAATCGGGAGGCTTTTACTACATAGGCGTGGTTTCAAACATTCATCTTTTCGAGGCCTATTATTTGAGGTGAATTAATAGCATGATTAAAAGATAGAAGTGGCGTGAACTGCCGCCTAATTTGGTACAATTATTTATCGTATTAATATTATTACGGCCAATATACCAATCATAATAATAAAATTCTTTATCATTGATATTGAAAATCAAAATATCGCACATTGAGTAGCTAACATTCCTTTAAACTACTTCTACAAGCTTTAATCTTTTTACCGAAGTCAAACAAAAAAAAACGAGTTTGTCCGAAACAGACCGAACTTTTGATATTATCAAGTTAGAATATTTTACCTAAATGATAATAATAAACAAAGTTACATATGGATTATATGAGTAGATTTTTAAACACGTAAGATATTAAATTAAACATTTAATATATTTGCCAGAAATTTGAAAACACAATATCGAGTAGCGTATATTTCAAGGGCATGATATAGCTTATGGCGAAAAAGTGGGTTAAAACTATATATTAATATTTTTTTTAAATAAATGGGAGATATACTGAGGTCATCGAATATGAAATTTGTGTGCGAATGATTAGGTTCTTTCTATTAACTCGATAGTCACCGAACCCTAACTTAAAATTGAAAGTGTGATTGAATTGGTGTGGGAACAGTTGTTTTCAGCCACCCGCTCTTTAGGATTTTGTTGTAGAAATAAAATTATTTCAAGCCATCAATATATTGAGACAAGGTAAGGCACTCTCTATGGCATAATAGCGTAAAGTGAAATTTATTTTTGGACATGGAACTATGTAAAAATTTTCGAATTATTTTTTGATAAGCAATCGATGTGTTTTTTAAATTATATCAAAGCATAGATAAAAGGTGTAATAATTTAATGGCAAAATTAAATGAATTAATGTAAAATGGTAATGTTAATTTAGCCAATTTTTGTGCGATTGCGTCATAACTTATTCGGCTTAAACGGCATTTAGTTTTATTTTCTGTTTATTTGTTAAATGCAAATATCCATTATTCAAGAAATGTTTCCATGCCAAACAAAATAAAATAAAATACGGATTAAATGGCAATGGTAGCAGAATAATTAATTCTTTTTGTTGTGATTTGTTTAAAGAGCGAGCGGTTGTGTAACCGAATAGAATTATAAAAATGGCGCACGCTGCTCTGTTTTATAAAGCCGTGATAATTAGCAGTGAGAAATATTAAAAATAGTTTTAAATAATACAAAATACCGTTTTTAATCCAGGCAAAAAAAATTTAATGCCATGTGTATTTCGCGCGCATGCGCGTCACCATTAGCATTTACGATCGCTTCTGGTTAGTTGAATATGTCGACTACAGTACGAAATGATATAAATCAATGTTCAAAACAAAAAAGGATAAAAAAAGTTCAATTTGGAATTTTAAGTCCCGATATAATTGTAAGTTTTAAAACAAACTTTAGTTTTAATAAAAACATAATTTTAATTTTAATTTTACGGTGCTTACCTGTTTAGAAAGCCATTTCGGTCGTCGAAGATGGAATTTGTTATCCAGAAACTATGGAAGGTAACAAACCAAAACTTCGCGGACTAATGGATCCTCGTCAGGGTTCCGTTGATCGATTTAGTCGCTGCCTAACATGTGCAGGCGATATGAATAGCTGCGCAGGTCATTTTGCTCATATTGAATTATCTAAATGTGTTTTTCATATTGGTTTTCTTCCTGTCATAATGAAAACCTTACGTTGTGTTTGTTTTTATTGTTCTCGTCTATTAATCGGAAAAAATAATTCAAAATGTTTAGAAGTTATGGCAAAAACTAGGTTAAATACACATCGTCGATTCGAAATGATGTATGATGTATGTAAAAATCGTAAAAGATGTGAAGAATTGCTCGAGGAGGGGCAATCAGACACTCAAGGATGCGGTAAACCTCAACCTACGTACAGACGGCTTGGACTCGAATTATTTTACGAATATAAATCAAATATAGCACACGATGTTCACGAAAAGAAAAATATTCTCACCCCTGAAAAAGTTAGAGAAATTTTTAAAAATATTTCCGACGAAGATTGCCGAATTATGGGTATAGATCTTTTAAGTATCCGACCTGAATGGATGATTATCAGTGTTTTACCTGTACCTCCACTTTGTGTTCGTCCAGCAGTCATGGCGCCAAATATGCTACGATGTCATGACGATTTAACTTTTAAACTCGCTGACATCATCCGAACAAATAATATGCTTAAAAGTAATGAAATGCACGGAGCGGCACCTCATTTAATTGCCGAGGATTGGAAAATGCTTCAATATCACTGTTCTACTCTATTCGACAATGAAATTCCAGGGTTACCAAAAGCTATTCAAAAATCCGGTCGTCCTCTTAAATCAATAAAGCAACGACTTAAATCAAAAGAAGGTCGAATTCGTGGTAATTTAATGGGCAAGCGGGTAGATCATAGTGCCCGAGCAGTTATAACACCAGATCCCAATCTAGATATTGATGAAGTCGGTACACCTCGTTCGATAGCTATGAACTTATCTATCCCCGAAATAGTAACTCCGTTTAATATTTCCGCCCTACAAGAACTAGTTCATAATGGTCCTACCCAATACCCAGGCGCCAAGTATATCATTCGCGACACTGGAGAACGAATCGATCTTCGTTTTCATCCACGTACTTCTGATTTACATCTTCAATACGGCTATGTCGTGGAACGTCATCTCAGGGATGGTGATATAATAGTTTTTAACCGTCAACCTACATTACATAAAATGTCTATGATGGGTCATCGTATTCGCGTACTTCCATGGTCAACATTTCGATTAAACTTAAGTGTTACAACTCCGTATAACGCCGATTTTGATGGTGATGAAATGAATATGCATATACCACAATCAGTTGAAACAAAGGCGGAAGTTAAAGAACTATCAATGGTTACTAAACTTTTTATTACACCTCAATCTAATCGTCCATGTATGGGTATTGTGCAAGATTCATTGACTGGCGCATGCATTCTTACTCGTCGAGATACTTTTATTGAGCTAGAAAATGTAATGAATCTGGTAATGTGGGCAGATTATTCAAACGCCAATCTTCCTCTTCCTGCCATACTAAAACCTAAACCACTATGGACAGGAAAACAACTTTTTTCGCTTTTCATCCCTAAAGGTGTGAATTGTATAGGAACACACAGTACGCATCCAGATACTGAAGATCAATCAAGTTTTCGATATATTTCTCCTGGCGATACTAAAGTATTGATTGAAGACGGTGTACTGCATTCAGGTATTTTATGCTCAAAAACACTGGGACGGTCTAGTGGATCCCTTATTCACATCATAGTACTTGAACTAGGTTGGCAAGTTGCAAAAATATTTTTCAGTCAAATACAACGATTTATTAACAATTATCTTCTTATTGCAGGTCATAGCATTGGTATATCTGACTGTATTGCAGATCGAAATACTTATTCAGAAATTCAGGAAAGTATTTTCGAGTCAAAAAGACAAGTTATTGAAATTATCGAGCGGGCGCATAACAACGAGTTAAAACCTACCCCTGGTAATACATTAAAACAGACCTTTGAAAATGAAGTCAATAAAATTCTTAATGCTTGTCGGGATTCTACTGGTTCATGCGCACAGCGCAGTTTATCAATTTATAATAATTTTAAAACCATGGTCGTTGCAGGATCAAAAGGATCTAAAATCAATATATCTCAAATAATTGCTGTCGTTGGGCAACAAAATGTGGATGGCAAACGTATTCCCTTTTCGTTTCGCTCTCGGACATTACCTCATTTTATTAAAGATGACTATGGCCCTGAAAGTTGTGGATTTGTTGAAAATTCATACCTATCAGGCCTCACGCCTAGTGAATTTTTTTTCCATGCTATGGGAGGTAGAGAAGGAGTTATCGATACAGCCATTAAAACATCTGAAACTGGATATATTCAACGTCGATTAATTAAAGCAATGGAAAGTATTATGGTAAGCTACGATGGAACTGTTCGGAATTCTAATCGTCATTTAATTCAATTGAGATACGGAGAAGATGGTATGAGTGGCGAATTTATTGAATTTCAACATCTTTCAACTCTTAAATTATCAGATCAAATGTTCGAGCGTAAATTTAAATTTGATGTTTCTGATCAAAAATCTATATCAGAATGTTACCAAGAAGATATTGTTAAAGATTTATTCACTAATGCTCATATTTTACAAGAAATTCTTAAAGAATGGGAACAACTTAAGAAAGATAGAACAATTTTGCGCACAGTCTTTAAAGATGGCGAATCAAAAGTAGCTCTTCCTGTTAATATACCTCGTCTTTTATGGAATGCTAAAAAAATTTTCAATCTTAATTATCGTCAACCAACTGATCTTCATCCTTTGAGAGTAATTTCAGGCGTACGAGACTTGATTGAACATCTTGTGATTGTTAAAGGTTCCGATAAAATTAGTATCGAAGCTCAAGCAAATGCTATCCTTCTTCTTTCTGCGCATATTCGAGCTTCTTTATGTTGTAAACAACTACAAACAGATAATAGACTTTCTACTGTAGCTTTTGAGTGGGTTTTGGGTGAGATTGAAACCCGGTTTAATTACTCTCAAGCTCAACCAGGAGAAATGGTAGGACCATTAGCAGCTCAGTCACTCGGAGAACCCGCTACTCAAATGACTCTTAATACTTTTCACTACGCCGGTGTTTCTTCTAAGAATGTCACTCTCGGTGTTCCACGTCTTAGAGAAATTATTAATGTGGCGAAAGTACCTAAAACTCCATCGTTAACTATTTTTCTTAAACCTGAAATTGCAGGAGAAGTTGAATTCACTAAACGCGTTCTATGTCGACTTGAACATACAACACTTCGAGATCTTTGCAGTAGTACCAGTATTTACTACGATCCGGATCCTTTAAATAGTATCATTGAAACAGATAGAGATTTTGTTTCTGATTTTTACGAAACACCTGAAGCTCAAATAACTCCTCTTTCCTCATGGGTACTACGAGTAGAGGTTGATCGTCGAAGAGTGATTGATAAAAAGTTATCCATGGAATTTATTGCAGATAAAATTGTTAAAGTTTTTGGAAGTGACGTTAATGTAATATTCAGTGACGATAATGCTCAACATTTAGCTATTCATGTACGAATTATTGATCTCCATAAAGATGACAACAATAATGATAATGATATTGAAGATGAGAATAAAATTGATGATGAATTATTTTTACGATGTATTGAATCATATATTTTGAACGATATGGAACTTATTGGAATTGAATCTATTCATAAAGTTTATATGCATAAACCAACGAGTGAGCAAGAAAAACGCCGAGTTATTATTAACGATAAAGGAGAATATGAGACAGTTTCTGAATGGATTCTTGAAACTGATGGAAATGGATTAGCTAAAGTACTCGCTGATAGAGACGTAGATCCCACTCGCACGACATCGAATGATGTTTGTGAGATATTTTCAGTACTTGGAGTTGAAGCTGCTCGACGTGCAGTTGAGCGGGAAATTAAACATGTTATTTCTTTTGATGGTTCATATGTCAATTATCGTCATCTTGCTCTATTATGTGATGTCATGACTAGTCGAGGTAATTTAATGGCTATTACTCGGCATGGAATAAACCGTCAAGAAGTTGGAGCATTAATGCGATCTTCATTTGAAGAATCTGTCGATGTTATTCTGGACGCTGCATTTCATTCAGAAGTGGATCAATTACGAGGTGTTAGTGAAAATATTATTGTTGGCCAAGTACCTCCCATAGGAACATGTTGTTTTTCATTGTATCTTGATTCGGAAAGATCAAAACAAGCTATTGAAGTACCCATACCTATTGTTAATGGGTTTGAAGACACGACTTTTGGTATATTTTATGGTAATGCCGCAAGTCCATCTATTCCTCAAACACCTATGAATATATCAACTCAATGGAATCCTTATTCATCTGGTCAAATGACTGACACTATTTGGAGTCCTTCAAACGCAACATCTTATGCTCCATCAATGTCCCCCGCTTTATCTGAAATAAGTCGTCGTGGTCGAGTTTCAAGCCCATATAGCCCTCTAGCTAGTGTTTCACAATCTCCGTCACTTTATGATCCTTTACTTAAAAGCCCTGCATATAATTTTAGTGGTACAAGTCCAGCTTATATGCCTCCTGAAACACCTTATAATGTAAAAAGTCCAGGTCCTAGTTATATGAGTGGACTTTCAACCTTTATGACCCCAAGACAGGGGCCTACTTCTCCATCTTTAAATTTTGGCACTGATGATCTATCATCTATTACTGATGCAACAACTGGGTATTCTGTCACTGGTCCAAAGTATCTCCGATCAGATAAAAGGGATTCAGGATATGGTCATGGCCCTGGTAGTACATATTTCTCCCCTACTAGTCCAACTTATTCACCCTCTAATAGGAATTCTGTATATCCAATGAATGCTGCAAATTACTCACCAACCTGTCCAACATTTTTAGCAAGTCCTAAACATTCACCTGCTAGTCCACTATCATCTCCCAGTGTATCGTTTTCACCTACCAGTCCTGTTGCTGCTGGGAAAAGTTCATCAATATCTCATGTTTATTCTCCTTCCTATCGGGGTCAAACTTCAGCTCAATACACACCTTCATATGATGATGCTTATCAAAAATATTCGCCTAGTTCACCTGGTATTATTTTTTAATTGCCAATAGCAGGTTTCTATTCCGGAAGCGAAAACCCTTCATTTTCTGCCACCCCAAATAGTCCTTATAGTCGCGATACGTATAGTCCAACTGTTGGACGCGCAAGAAAGGTTATTTTTATTATTTAAATTTCTAAGGAAACTTATAGTCCCATTGAAGGTGTTAATGAAAAATTTAAAAAGAAAAACATTTAGATTTTATTTTTATGATATGTACATCATTAGTTTATTGTTTTCTATTGCGCGTGCGTAATACGTTTTAAATTTTTATTGTTTGCGTGTCGTGTTTCATGTCTTGTCTAAATTTACCGAAAAATTCTCCTTTGATTTTGACTGTTTTATCTGATAATATTATTGAGGGTGTTGTTATGATAAGTTCATCTAATTCTCTTTCCCTAAATCACATTGACGGCACATCTACGAAGAACCTGAACCACGTGATTAAATTTTTATCTGAAAAAGCCGAGATTGATAAAAATTTAAAAGATGATAGAAACAAAATTAATAACTGGATCGATATATTTTACAAAAACGATCCATCGTCGCCAACTCCTATAAACGAAATATTATCTGAAATTGAATCAAACCTTATAAATAATTCATTTTTAGCTGGTGACCAATTATCTACTGCTGACGTTTGCGCATTAAGTTATTTTGATAAATGCCGACAATTTAAAAATTGTAAAAAATCTCAGCATCTAACCAATTGGATCGAACGATGTCTGCAACATCAATTAATTAAGAATAATAAATTTTGTAACATTACTACTCAACCCGATCACAGTGGATGTACACTTGAAAAAGGTGGACTTATCGCGACAAATATAATGGGAAATTAATTTTAAGATTCGATGACACTAATCCAACCAAAGAAAAAGAATATTTCGAGACGATCATACTCGAGGATATCCAATTATTGGGACTTACGCCTGATCAATACTCGAAAACATCAGACTATTTCGATACTTTATTGAATTATGCTGAACAACTTATCCTTAACGGGGATGCTTATTGTGATAACACTCCTACTACACTAATGAGAGCGCTGAGAATTCAAAAACAAGCTTCCCCTTATAGATACACAAGCACAGAAACTAACCTTCAGAGATGGATCTCGATGAAAAATGGCGACGAACCTGAATGGTGTCTACGAGCTAAAATTGATTTCTCGTCTGAAAATGGTTGTCTTCGTGATCCCACATTGTATCGTTCTTGTTCAGATATTCATCCCGTTCATAAAAATAAATACAAGATATATCCAACCTACGATTTTGCATGCCCAATAGTTGATAGTATCGAAGGTGTTACTCATGCTCTTAGAACCTCTGAATATCACGATCGTGACGATCAATATCGATGGATAATCACCAAATTATCTCTTCGGGAGCCTATAATTTTCGAATACAGTCGTTTATGTATGCAACATACTGTACTTTCTAAGCGCAAACTCACAAAAATTGTTGAATCAGGAATAGTAGACAGTTGGGATGATCCTCGCATGCCTACAATTCGTGGTCTTTTACGTCATGGTCTAACACTTTCCGGACTCCGAGAATTTATATTAGCACAAGGTTTTTCTAAAAGCGTTGTGAATATGAAATTTGATAAACTCTGGGCTTTTAATAAGCGCATAATCGAGCCCATCTCCCCTCGTCTTACTGCTTTAAACACCCACGAATTAATTGAAGCCACTATCATCAATGAGATTCCTGAACATTTTCGCCAAGTTCCGCTGGTTCCTAAGAATCTATCCTCACCCTTAAAAACTATCCACTTCACCCATAAAATATATATCAATCGTACCGATATTGAACGCAAAAAAACAGGGGATACCATTACATTGATGAATTGGGGCAATGCACAAATTGTGAGAAAAGATTTAACAAGAATCGAGCTAAAATTAGATTTGGCCAATAAAGATTTTTCATCGACAACTAAAATAACTTGGCTAGACACGTTCAAAGCCGATCATCTCGTTCCTTTAACAATTATTGTCTATGAAAATTTACTAACAAAAGCAGTTATTACCGCCGATGATGATTTTGAAAAATTTATCAACTATGAATCAAGGAAGTCAATTAAAGCAGTTGGGGAGTCATATTTCAAGAGTCTTAAAAAAGGCGACATAATTCAAATTGTCAAAAGCGGCTTTTTTATATGTGACTCGACGTATATAGACAATAACGTCGTTTTGATTGAAATACCCAGCGCAAACCAACCATTAGAATCATCGGGTGATTCAAAAAAAGTGAAAAAATTAGAACCTTCAAAAATAAACGATAAAAAAACAAAGACATGTAAATCACCAGAAGTTACCGAACCATCGAGCCTGCAAATAAAATCAACGAGCTCAAACGGAACGAAACAAAAGAAAACGAAACTAGGAATAATTGCGTCGAAGGAAAACGATTTTTCCCAATGGTATACACAGGTGTTGTTAAAATCTGAGATGATGGATTACTCCGGTATTAGTGGTTGCTACGTTATCAGACCATTATCCTACTCGGTGTGGGAACAAATACAAAAATTTTTCGATTTTGAGATCAAGAAGTTAGGTGTCGAGAATTGTTATTTTCCAATGTTTGTATCGGAATCAGCATTGGCTAAAGAAAAAAATCATATTGAGGACTTTGCTCCAGAAGTTGCATGGGTAACACGTGCAGGGAACACAGATCTACCTGAACCAATTGCTATTCGTCCTACAAGTGAAACTGTTGTCTATCCGATTATTGCAAAATGGATCCAATCCCATCGTGATTTACCTATGAAACTAAATCAATGGTGCAATGTAGTTCGTTGGGAATTCAAGCATCCGACGCCTTTTTTAAGAACTCGGGAATTTCTTTGGCAAGAAGGGCATACTGTCTATGTCAATAAGGATGAGGCTATCAAAGAAGTTTATCAAATTCTTGATCTTTATGAAAGAATCTATACTGACCTCCTTGCCATACCTGTGGTTAAGGGTAGAAAATCGGAAGCAGAAAAATTTGCAGGGGCCGAGTTTACAACAACAGTTGAATGCTATATTTCAGCATGTGGCAGAGGATTACAAGGGGCCACTTCCCATCATCTAGGCCAAAATTTTTCTAAAATGTTTGATATAGGATTTGAGGATCCAACTACAAACCAAAGAGATTTTGCTCATCAAAATTCATGGGGTATTTCTACTCGTACCATCGGAGCTATGGTCATGGTACATGGTGATAACCGGGGTCTAATTTTACCTCCACGTGTATCACCGATTCAAGTTGTTATTATACCCTGTGGTATTAATACTCAAACTAATGAAACGGAAAAGAACCATATTCTCGCGTATTGTGATAAAATTTTGTTGTCGTTATTATCCGAAAATATTCGAGTAAAAGTTGACATTAGAGATTATGTGACTCCTGGTTGGAGATTCAATTATTGGGAGCTTAAAGGGGTGCCAATTCGTATTGAAGTTGGACCGAAAGATGTTAAAAATTCTGTTTTTATACTTGTTCGTCGAGATACAGGTCAAAAAATATCTCTTCCTATCGATCAAGTTTGCGAAAATATAAAAACTCAACTTGATTTGATTCATGAAGCTCTCTTTAATAAGGCTGCCGAAGATTTAAAAAATAATAGCTCCTGGTGTGACGACTGGGATAGCTTTATAGATAATCTTAACGCTAGCAAAATTATTTATTCTCCCTTTTGTGGAAATAAAGATTGTGAAGATATGATTAGAAAGCTTAGTTCATACGAGCATGAAGAATCTGACGGTAAAGGCGATGTACGGGTCGTTGTTTCAATGGGTGCTAAATCATTATGTATTCCTCTTGTTCAATCTAAAAAATTGGAGAAAGATACAAAATGTTTCAGAAAAGATTGTAAAAACCTCGCAAAATTTTACACGCTATTTGGAAAGAGTTTTTAACCTTTTTAAATTCATAATAAACTAATCAAGATTATTTCCCATTTACATTTCTTTACTCTTAAAATTCATCATTTTTTTTTTCCTTTTTGCAACATTTTTTACGATTAAATATTAAATAACAAAATCAACATATTCCACCCAAACCTGCGTTGTTTAATACTATTGGATATTTTATTCTTAGTTTCACTTTTATCATTTTACTACAAATCGACGATCTCCTCCGAAATAACATCGTATAATAAGGGTTTTTAAGTTTAAGCATCTTTAACACTGAGATGAGAGGCCCATTTAGTCATCATTATGTTCAAGCTCATCCACTCAATAAGTTATTTCCACCAAAAATCATTTTATATAAATTAAAAAGTACGATATTGGTTTTTGATACAATACTATTAAAGGTTGAGTCTATTTCCCCACCGAACCAAATCAAAAATACTTAATGAGTATTCATGAAATGTTTTTATCGTAAACGTAAAAGCGATGGTAATGATCACTGACACCTTGGCTTATTTTGTAAAATGGCATTCACCAATTAATTAATTTTACTTATTAACATCACTAATAAAGGAATTAAAATAGTATGCTACTAATCTAATATATTCTCAATAGTGTAGGTTTTTTGTTCATTAAGCTATTAGTTCTCAAGGTAACATTCCCATATTTCTAAAAACAGTCCTGATAATTATATTTGCCAATATTACTTTAACGATAATATATTTTTGACATAATTCAATGATAATATTTACTGTTTCATCGTCTATTTAATAAATTGAGATATTACCAAAATCCAAAAAGTTGAAAAACCATTACAATTTCAAATATTTTAGCTAAAATTATTTGTAATAACCATTCGCTAAATTAGCTTTTGAGTGTTTTTTTATCGACTGAAACGTGTCACAATTCATGTATAAAACCAAAGAGGAACTTGGATGATCACTCAGACAGAAATTATGCTTTGAGAATACGTGTCATGCATACTGGGAAGAAGATTTTTCCATATTCTAAGCCAGATTAGATTGAAAATATCCAATCATTAACGAGAATGACAGGACAAGATGTGTTTGAGCTTTACACTACTCGAGGAGACAGGAAGAAAAATATTTAACATGTAAATTGAGACATGCGCGTTAGATTAATGGCGTCGCACTGTGCTTTTTTTTCCCATTTAAAATAATTATTTTGTATGCCTAAATAAATATGCAATTTGGGTTTTATTTTTTTAAATGAGTTAAAATTTTAAGTATTCTTCAAGATTTTACACTTTATGAAAATGTAATAACATTTCATCTCTTTCGAGGATGACAAATTACTTACTCAAACGCTACATCATTTTTAATTATTCTTTAATCAGATAGTCTTAAAATATAATAATATACAGTCAAAATTCGATCATGTGTCACCGTGAAAGAAAAATTGAATTTGTCATCTTCCAGGTGGCACTAGATTGAGGTATTTTAAGAATACATATTGTAAAATATAAAATAATTTTCTTTATTCATAAAAATTTAATTTTAATTTTACATTCGTTTCTAGGTTAAAGATATTTATGAAATTATGATTTTTCTCACTTCAGTTTACTCTAAATTTTTCAAATGTGTGCGGAATGTAAATTCACTATCTTCACCTAGTTTATGAAACATATTTTCCTTGTCATTATTATTCGGGGGTAAATCATTAGGAAGGTTATCAAGGCAGTTCCATAATTGAAGGAGAAATTAGGCGTTTCTAAACAAGTTATCCATGGAGTATTTATAAAAATATTCCTAAAGGAGATTATAAGAAATCATCCCAATACTAGGTTGGAATAAAAAATGAAGCACGACTTCGATCATATTTAAGGGAAAGACGATAAACATATTAACGCTCTATTTTATTGTACAAGATGAATTGATTAAATTTTTTGACTGAACGATTAGAAAAAAATCCACCTGTTAAGTAATTCCTTTGAGATACAGCATCTCAGAAGGTTATAGGCAATGTTAGATCAATGAGAGCTTCCATTACTGTTGATCCTTACAGCGGTACCTATTCGGGGGTGGGACAGTGTAATTCCATTTCAAAGAGACTAGTAGGGTGTTACACATTCAATTCAAGACAAAGAAAGATAATATTTCCAAGCATCCAATATAAATTTCATTTTACTATTATTTTATCGGTTTATATTGTTTTACTGACTTTTAAAAGTTCTAGAATAGTTTAATATTGTATTAGAGTGTTTTAAAAGATAAAAATAAAAATTGACATTTATTTAATAAAAATTTCCAATGGCGATAGTTAAGGTGGAATTGAGTATCATCTCGTTCGACTGTATTTAAAGAAGAAGGATACCAATATATAATTTATGCTAATATTTTAGTTTATTTATGATTATCAATAATTGATATTATTTTGTTGTTGATATTTAATAATAAAATCCATCAATATTAGAAAAGTCGTTTATTATGTTGTGGGGAAGAGAACGATGATAGAAACTTTCATACAGTATTAAGGCACACCTTATAGCTAAAATCAATCCGCAAATTAACAGTATAAAAGAGATCCAGATCAGATTTAACTCCGAGAAAATAATAAGTTATTTGGCCTACCTTGAAAGAAAAGGTTTGGCGGGATGTTTAGTTGATGAAATTTCCTCTCTTTTGTAAATTATAATCTAGTATCCTAACACTTATTGTAAGATCAGGAAAAGTTTTACACATTCAGTCGAAATGAAAATGATATTAATTGAGAATATCTCTCGAAATTTTAGGCTTCCCAAAGAAAGTTTTCCTAATAGATTATAATAAACAAGCTTTTATTTTCTGAAAAGTTTGCAAGAGTTTGACTGCTTTATCCAATTTATTTCATTATCATATCTATACGTTCGATAAAAAATATATACCAAGTGCATATTGCTTTTTTTTTTACCTACTAGACGTATAAAACTAATACTGATATATTAAAAGAGAGTCCCCTCTATATTAATTAGTTTTAGCTAATGCCATAAATACTAACACTCACCGTATCACTAGTAATATGGAAGTCTTCTCTATTAAGCATCACATTGAAACCCTTGTGTTTTTTTGACGACATACCTTTTAAATGTAGACTCGGGTATTTATAACTACATATTCAGAAAAAATAAACATATATTCCAATGTTCAGTATAAATAAATACATGAAGTAAAAAAAATAATAATCTAAGTGTTCTAAACCCAAGATTTCAAATACATAATAATATGAGAAATATGTGTAGATATTCAAATGATTCGCGTTGACTTTTGCTCAAAAAAAAAGAAGTATAAAAAACTTATAAAGGCTTAACATGTTTCATAACCTATGCTCAGTTAGTAAGGTTATTCTAACACCTGGATCAGATAGAGGGATTTTTTTAGCCTTTTTGGCATTACTAAAGAAATTAGGTTCCTTTTTTTACATTCTTTTAAATTACGGCATACTCGAATCTGAACGGAAAATGTGTGCATATTGTTATCATAAGACATTATTAGCGGTCGGCCATAACTTTAATTTTATATTTGATTGCCGCTCGTTATAACATATGGCGACAAGGCTGAGATCATGATCGGGAAAATAGATAAATTTATTGAAGATTAGGAACAATAGACAACTTATTTCGTGCGCTTTAAGAATTGGGCAGTATTTAATGGAGTTTTGTAAGAGAGACAGACGCGCACTTTATTAGCAGTAACCGTGCCAAAATATTTTGAATGTTTAACGCATTGCTAAGCGGGGAAGATCCATTAACAGCGAGCATCAAAATCGTACAGGACCTGGTGTCTAATCCCTTCTGCCCGAAACCATTAGTCATCTTAGAAAGATATAAATTTTAGTCGGCCGAGCAACAAATGGGGGAAGCATCAAAGACTTCGCTTTGAGGATTCAAAAGATAAGTGAATTTTGCATGTTCGAAGATTTCTTGAATCAGGCGCTGCATGATAAATTCATCCTTAGATTTAAAGATCTGTAGATATCACTGTACGTATTCAGTCCGCTAACTCCGACTCAATTAGTAATGCCAAGCCAGATCACAGTGAAATTTTTAGGATAATGACCAAATAAAAACTAACCACAACCATTAGACGATGCTACTGTTGTGGTGGCAGAAGCACATTTACGACAAGACTGTCCCAGAAGGAATGTTCTTTTGGGGATATTAAAGGTTATGTCTTGGAGGCTTGCCGAAGGTAGAAGTATAGTTTGAAAAAAAAAAGCCTATTCCACTTTTTTCAGACGCACGTCTTAACTACCTCAGTCCGTTTTTTGACGACGATCCTAGTAATTAGACATGATATCATCATGAATATCGATACGGGTTCCCCTATTTCGATAATCAGCTCTCGTGATTTTAATATTCTCGGACCACATTATGAACCGACAGACACTAACTTCGTTAGCTTTAGCGGGCATCCAATTAAACCTATTGGAGTTTCTGATGCTCAAGTTGCTAAAGGACACAAAACTTTTACAAGATCCCTGTTTATTTGTCACCATGGACCAAACATTCTTGGAAGGAATGGGTTTACTTAAGTTTTCGATCAAAATGGCATCGATTTGAACCACATAAACGCTCTAGATAACCTAGATTATATTCTTAAAAAATACTACTTTCTATTTTCTCCCGAACTAGGCCATATAAGAGGACTCAAAGCCAAAGTAGTTCTCAAGCCAGACGCAAAAAAATGTTT
>SGJC01001767.1:0-11167 GCA_009887335.1 Henneguya salminicola
ATAGAAGGTAAGGATGCCTTAATATTCCCTCAATTACGCACCCAAAAAAATAAAAGTTACAAGATGTTGTAACTAGATATTTTTCTTTCTAAATATAAACACAACTCATATGAAGTTAAGTTATTTCGGAAGACGAAAAATGATCCAAGCAGAAAAATATATTTCGAAAAAGAACATGGGTTCGAAATTATTATCAGCCAGAACCGGATTCAAAAATTTTTGCATGCCTTTTGTAAGTATTGTGGAGAATTTCTTCAGTTAGAATTCTAACCCGAAAAGAAAACTGCTAATGCAACTAAATAAGCTAAAGATAGATTTTAGTGTCAGGTGAACTTTCAAGAAAATCATGAGGCTCTTGTTAACTTAAAAACGCTCCCTTTTGCTTGATATGGAATGCTTGAACATAAAAAAGTACGCAAGAAAAAAATCTGGAAGTTTTTTTTTGCTCCATCCTCTCTTATCTTGCAGAGACTCATTGACTTATTTGCATACTTCTATTACATGCTTTAAATAGAAACAACAGACATGCCCAATATTTTGACTGATGGCGCATTGGCACCCACGAAAATTTTTTAGTACGCCTACCAAAAAAAAAAAAAAAAAATATATTTTTTTGGCACGAGATTAACCAATAGTTCGCAATAATATATGAAAATATTCCAATTTTATGCCTTTAATTTAACAAAGGATAAGAAATATTTTTGTTGATGTTTATCGCATAATTTCAAATAAAACCCAAAAAATTGATCAGAAAAAGAATTTGTTAAAATTTATTGAAAATTGAAAAATAGAGTTTTCAAAAATTTTTATTTTTTTCCACTGTTAATTAATTGTTGATTTATCGTAAAAATTATAAATTCAATTTTGTAATTTATTAATTGCTTAAAAAAAAGGGGATTGCGCATAATCTAGAATGTTTCCTACCTAAGGATTTCTCGTCAATCGCTGAACATATTGGTAGCATACGACCAATGGCTTTGTTTCTTCAATGAAACAAAACATACTATCTTTTATACGTAGTAGGATACAATATTTTTGGCATAATTTCAAATTTGATCAAGCCTTAGTTACCGGGGTTTGCATTCAATTTAGGTCACTGTGATTTTATAAATCGGTCATATGGCACATGCGCAAAACTAACGGAATTGATTCGATGGCGAATAATTCTTGCCACTCAATTTCTCAAGTTTTAAGGGATTAATCGGTCGTTTTGTTGTTAACGGGGATTTCTATACAAACTAATGTGCATTGAAAAACGATTCAGGGAATTGCATATAGGTACAATACCACACACTTAACGACACCTGAACTACAAGGAGGAGCTCGTCGTGCAGTTTTAAAGTCAAATTAGTAATTTAATCAATGATAATCGAACATCAACGCTGCAAGAAATTAAAGAAGGGGGGGGGAAGTGGCTCAAAAGCTTAGGATTCTCTTTAAAATTGACGTGTCCTGTTTATGAAGGCCAGAATGGCCAAGGATATTAAAGATCAAAGGGTTGAATATATACAAGGGTACGCGTCAAATACGTCTATTTTCCGCTACTGGTACATTGCTTTTATGGATGAATTCCCATTCAATTTACACATGCCCTGAACTCACCCGTGGGAAAGAAGGGAAGTTACGCCAAACCAAACCAGATCCCATCATAGTAGAAACGCCCCTATGATTTTAGCGATGAATAGATCTAAAATAATTCCCAGCGAAGCAGTCATTGCTTTTGTGGACGGGATTATAGTTCAGCAACTTCTACCTAAAGTTGTTAGAGGGGATTGGGCGGAAAAAAAGTTTGTCCTTGTCATGGATAGGGCCGATTTACACCAAATGTCAAATATCATAACTGTACCGAAGATTTCTTTAAAATATATTCCCCCACATTCTCCTTTTATTAATTCTTTCGAGGAAGTATTTTCGTATATTAAATCTCACGTGAGAAGAGACACACCTCCCATAGGTACAAATGAAAGAATCTTTCCAATTATTATTCCCGGTGGGAAATATTATTGAAGCCTGTTTAAGAAAGGATGGCATTAGGCGAGAATAGCTTTTTTATTTTATTTATTACATTTTACTATCAAATTATTTTTAAATTTATTAAAACTGCAAAATTGAAAAATATGCGCATGTACAAAATAACTGATCTTGAGAATCATAGTGACACAAATTGAATGTAAAACTCGGTACTTAAGTTCGCTAATTTTTAAGGAGAGGGAGGGGGTTCCAAAAACTTCCTTAGGCCTCAACTAAGCAACATTTTACAAATAAAAAAACTAAAAAAGTAATTTTGGATACATTAATTAGGAATAGCTCTTTTTTAGAGACATTCTGGATTCGCAAAATATCGGCATAGGTCGTTTGCACAGAAAAGGGCTTGGATATAAACACAACCATAAAATACAGTTACTTCTGAACTATAAATTTTAACCGTATGAGTTATAGTTTAAGAGAAATTTAAATGTAATGGTGCGGCTATTAAGTCGACCACGCGATAGTAAAAATCAGTTGGTCATAATAACTTAAAGAAAAGTAATGAAATCTTGAAAGAATAATTTGTTGGCGCATACTTATTTTCAGACATCAAAATAACAATTATAAACACTAAACCAGATATATTCAATAAAAATAATGTTTTACGGCTGAACTTTTATTATTAATGAAAGAATCGTTTGCGTTCATATTTAGTTTTATAATTAATTTATTATGTTTTGCAATCTTCAAATTTCGCCAAAATATTTTTCTCAATATTAATAAAAGTATGATATACAAATATATATATTTATTGTTTATCTGTTCCAATACTATACTCCATAAGGCTATCGTGCATGGAGCTTTTACAAAGACCTCTTTATCCGTTAAATGCTGATTGTTTCATCTTTGGTAGGAATCTGCGGTACTTGATGGAAACTATTGCTCCCCTTATCATTGACTTGAATTGAGAAAATACTTTCTCGTTAGAATTCAAGAAAAGACTAAAGTGAAAGAATGAGATTATAATATATGAATCGTAAAATTCCTGATTTGAGTGACGGGCTTGTGCATTCTTTATCATAAGGGTAAAGTCCTCGTCGGGCCCTAGGACTGAAGTAAAGTTTTTATGTTTACGCATATTCCAACTAGATCGCCTTGGTGAACAAAGCTTTTTCCGTTCCTAACGAATATTATTGTTGTATTTGGGCTTTGGATAGAAGAACAGATATATTTGGGGTGCTTTCGATTCTCGCCCATCCACGCGATCGAAACATATGGAGGTTAAATAGTCTTTCGTCAAAATATACCATATTGTTTCTCTTAAATTAGAAGAAACAATATAATAATACTGCATAAAGTTTTCTTTCCAATTTAATCTCTAGGCTATTTCTTTTGACATGAATCGGACAGGTAATTTTCCAGGAATAGTTGATCTGTTGTAACAATCTCTATACAGTACTTACGTCAACCTTAATATTGAATATTTGCATGAGTTGACTGGTAGTGTATTGATGATTGTGTTGTATCAATTGGAGTTTTATATATTCTCCGTCAAATTTATGTTACAAACTCCGTTTTTTTAAATTTACTTTTTATATGATTTGCAGTAAAGATTGCAACTATTCCTCACGAATATTTAAACAAGGAGGGGTTTCCCGTTTTTATTTTATTTCTTTAAAATAAATTTTTTAATTGCTCAACTTTAAATGCAAAACCCGATATGATAAGTGAAAAAAATTGAACCTAAAAACGAATTTGAGCCAACTAAATAATTCCATGAATCTTCACTATTTATTGTATTTAGCTTATAAAAATGTTAAAATTACACACCTGATAAATTTAGAATAGTTGCAGTTTTCTTGGTCAGGTTTACAAAGTCCGCTTCAAATTTATTTATTTGTAGAAATCGAAATTGTTTACTTTTTTTAAGAATTCGGAAAAATTAATCAACGAAACGTGTTTATTAAGTTAAAAACGACTTACGGAAATTTTTTCTGTAAAAAAAAGAGTGGTATTTGTTTTTTATGCAGAGAAAGCTAAAAGTGTAAAATGCATAAAATTCAATGTCAACTTTAGAAAAACTCCGAGTCTTTGAAAATAATAATCCTCTTTCAAATCACGAATTAAAAAAAAATTTCGGTTTTAAACAAAAGCTAGCAAAGAACATTGAATGCACATCAACGCACTAGTAAATAGAAACCCTGTGGCACTGCTTTTAAAATTTTGGCTAAAAATAAGAAATAATTTTAAGATTGAGACATTTAAAATAAAACTTTTATTTCTTGTGCATAATTTCACTTCGAACAAAAGGGAAATGAGCCAATGCTCTGGTGGTACGGCGTCCCTAGAGGGAAGAGGTTGGGTGTGATGTTTAGGGGGAGAGGCCCCCACACTACTGCTTAATCATATCAGTGGTGCCTACCTGGCGCCTGCATGGGCAGATTGGGGAACCGTGAAGCCCTTCTCGAAAGAGACCAGTAAGGTTTTACACATCCAGGCCGAGTACAAAAAAAAAACAAAAACAAAAAAAGGGAAATGATTTCCGCTTTAAATGAGTTACAGCTCTGCCCAAACTTACGTTAAAACTCAGGGTGCAATTCCTTTTTTTAGGTATAAAATATCAGCAAGTCAATTATGTAAAAGAGTTTTCGTTATTTTCTCGATAATTGAGAAATCACGTAATGTATTTGAAACTGCTCAGTTAGCCGTCGTTGCAAGAAGGGCTTTAAAAATATTCTGATTTTAAGAAAAAACGCAATAATTTTTGACAATAAAGAAAATGCATAAAGGAAAGGAATACTATTGCAGCATTGAATAATTGTAATTTAGAATATAATTATACTAATATAAGTTACCTTTCACAACAACCAATAGGGCCAATACAAGGAATAATAATATTAATGAACCCATTGCATAATACAAAACTTATGAATAAATTTTAAAAGATATCATTTATGCTGGTTTTGTACACATATTAGTTCTATGCTTCAAGGCTTAAAATTAGATCACGAGGTGGTGCAATATCGAAAATTGCCAATTTATTAGAGGAGCTCTATTGACACATAAATAGTGTATAACCCTTTTTAGAGTTTTTAAACATAGTGCATTATCCTAATCAAAAAAATGTGGGTAATTGGGCTGAGTAGACGAAATATGCTTGGGGTTTTGTGTTCCGAATGGGAGTTAGTAAAATCTATGTTTATTATAATAATAACGTTATGGTTCAATGAGATAACACTTTGATGTTAAATGTATTGATCTTAATCGCTAAATTCTCTCAAAATTTAATTTTATTGAAACTTGCACCTTAAAAATGGCAAACATACTGCAAATATTAGTGCAGTAAATATATTTGAAATTAACTCAATTATTTTAAAGTCCTGCTAAGATTATTTTTGGTTAAAATTTATAGGAATTGTCTCTTGGAATTACAAACTGTATTATAAGAATATGAAAACTAATAAATGTATTCAATCTAGGATTTGAAAATAGAGCTAAATTCTATGTGCCATATGGTTTTTAAAAATCCATAAAATGCCCACGACATTCACATTATTAACGTTGATTTAAATAAGATCGACGATTTAAAATGAAAATTGACGAACTAAGAACTTTCAAAAGTAAAGAATATCTTACAATCAAAGCCTAATTTGCGGACAAATAATTTTCGAAGTAAGTGGAAATTTCAAAATTTGAACTGAATAAAATACACAAATTATGATTTTTTATTGTTCTCAGACTGGGTGTATAAAACCTTACTGGTCTCGTTCGAGAGAGGTTTCACGGTCCTCCATCTGGCCCTGATGCCAACGCTAGGTAGGCACCACAGCCAAGATAAGCGGTAGTAAACGACTATCCCCTACTAAACATAACGCCCAACATCCTCCCACTAGGGAGGACATACTCCAAGGGCATTAACTCCACAAATTCAGATAGCATTTTTTGTTGGTAAAAAAATATCCGAGTGTACTCTTTTTCCATAATCCTAATTTTGAAGTTGAAATAAACACATAGCTTTTCAGATATATTTAATATTATTGTGTGAGAAGTACAATATATAATTATTATCCACAAATTAATAAAATAATTAGATTAATGCAATTCCGACACTCACACTAAGAATTTTTTATTTTTAAGTTAACTAATTATTTTGTTTTAAATTTGGTTTAAAACATATTATAGTTCAAAAATATAACGATGGTATTTATTTGAAGCATACTATTACTCCTTGTTCCTTCAAAATATTATAAGCGCCATTTATATTTGTTAGAATCTAATTTTTCGATATTTTATTTGTAAAAATAAAAATATATACGAGTCTTCGCCAAATATTTGTTCTATCAAAATACGCCTAGGATAGTTAAAAAAGGAACCTCGCTCGTTGACACATTTAAAACTAAAATCAAGTTGATCAGTTGATCAAGCAGTTTTGTGGGTCCTGACGGCCCTTGTTATAGGAAAGAGAATGCACAAGATGCATATAAAACGACAAGTAATTAATAATGTTAGTCAAAATGTATATCCCATAAAAAATCTGTTAGGTGCATTTTATTGAAGAATAAGTATAATTTTTAAAAATGGAATTTATTTATGACTCAACCAATAACATTATCATGGGATTTTATTTTTAAACCAAATAAACATTTTTTTATGAAATAAATATTGAAATAATTTAAAATTATTTTTAATTGAGTTAACAAAATTTATACACGAATTTTAAGTTCGTTTTCAAATATTAAGACACATTGAAAATACTAAAATCTAATTACAAACGGTTGCTTTAAAATAAAAAGATATTGTGCATTAATTTTTTTTATTCAGAGATATTATAACTCTTCTTAAAGTATTGCAGCAGTTCTCTTAATATGCTAAAGCACTTGAATTCAGGATTTTAGGGATATTACATCCTTATTCATCTAGACAGACACAATTTTTTCACATAGATACTCCCTTTATTCATTTAGATGCGAACATTATTAAACATTGCCAATATTTTTACATTTATGTAAAATTTTAAAAATCTATGAAAATTTGTGTAAAAATCTCGCACCATTAAATTATCCTGCATCCCTAAACATCCTCCAGTTTTCTTGTTCCGTCGATTTTTTACTCTTCTTTTAACTAAATTTGATCTCGGTTACCCACACACAAATATTCCTTCTGGGAATGCAATTTGGGAGAGTAAGCTGTGAGGTATTTTATTGATGCCCTGTTTTATGCCAAAAGCTTTTTATCTCTGCGAAATGGCTGAATTTATAATTATCCCTGACCAAAATAGTTTATTTTTAATTTATTGCTGAATACACGTTCAGTCTAAATTAACTTATGAAAGGGGTTACGTAAGAGTAACCATTAATTATTTCATAATCAATCACACCAGTGAACGAAATAAAATCTATAAAAGAAAGCTTTCCATTTCAATTTGCAGGTACGTTTATAAAGGCCTTCTAATTTAAAACAATAATTGTAATATGCATTGTTGGGATGATTGAACCAAGTTTCATTAAGAAAAATTAGTCTTTTATTGGATATATGCGTTAGGTTCTGCGTAAAGTTGCCTCCCCTGTTTATTCTTTCTGAATTAGATTTAATGTAAATCTGAGTCAGCATATTTTTTGTAAAACTAATATCTTTTATGATCTTTTAAACGGAGGGCTAAGATTATTATATGCTCCTTTAATGTACTCTTTGAGCCAAGACTCGTAGGCTAACAATCAACCGTGCATAAAATTCTCCCAAATTATGAATTCCCCTCGCATGTGGTTATCCCGCCTTTCATTTATGATTTTAGGGTAAATTTGGGAGCTAAGGATATTTGCACTCTCAACTTTTTTCTTTTAGTTTGCATAATGTTCCGCTTGAAACATCAAGATTTTTGCTTATATCTTTATTTGATTTGTTGGGATCTGCAATTCCATGGACGGCTTGAAAAGTCTCATCATTTAAAATTCTTATGCAATAGTATTTTATTCCCTATTTTCTAATTTTAATTATAATTATTTAAATTGAAAAAACGGCTTAAATTATTTTTTAAACAAAATATTAGTATATAAATTTTCCATGCTTTATGGAGCATATCAATACGAAAAGAGATGCAAGAGGTTATTTTTTAATATATTTTAGGGAGATCTCGCCTGCTTTTGACCGATTTAACCTATTTTAAAAAATAATTGTTTTTTCATTTCAGTATATTTAACATTATTTTCCTCATGCTTGATTCAACGAATTTATCTAATTTTAATTTCATTTTTTAAACATTTCATATCAAGCCTGTTTTTGACGGTATTTTTTTTTATCAGTTCACGTAGCATGTAACGTGTTAGCAGATCTGAACTTAACTTTTTAATTTTTTTTTAAATTCATTACATAGTATTTATGCTATTTGTTGATGCGATTGAAGTGGCTGTAAATTACGTAACGCTTTTTTTTGGCAACAGAAAAAGAAGAGTTTTATTTTTTTAAATAAATATATGGGAACGGGTCTAAAAGTCCTTTTTAGTTTTACGTTTTTTACAAACAACCCCGTCCAATTTTTGTTGGCATGGGAATATTTCTTTTTGATTTTTACAAACTTAGCGCCATTCTTTTTTTTTTCGAACAAAAATAATTGCATTAAATGGGGGTATGAGATTATTATCCGAAACTAGACAAAAAGGCGATATAGAAGGATTGCTATATTTTCTGTGATTTTTGTATGATTGCACAAAGGCCCTTGGGCTAAAATAAATAATCTAGATGTCTATGAGAATAAGCTTTAAGGCAAATTTAGAAGTTAATTCATACGCTCCATATTGTGTTTTAAAATGGCTTTAAATTTGGGATAGTTTTTGTAAAAGTCACACGAAAAATCTCATTAAGATGACAGCAAAATCTTATAGGGTATTCTATTTTATTTTTAACAACGGGATAAATGACTACGTTTCTGTTTTTTTTTGGTTGTTCGCGTTTTTCAAACCCCAGAATATAGAGCACGGTTTGGACACCATGTGGAGATTTTCGTTTTTTCGACCATGCTGGAATCTGGAAAATAATTTGATTAAAATAAATTTCCTGTTTTTGAAAATCGATTTTTATGTAAATAGACTGGAGAATCTGAACGTTAAACTATGCATTAAATTGATACTCATTATAAATGTTGAAATGGAGTTGATAAAAACTTCAAAGAAGAATATAAAGTACAAAATTATACGTTGATTTATCATGAATACAGGTATTAAAAACAAAATATACCCATCCGTTTGAGGCGTTTCAAATTTAGGATTATATTAAATGAAATTTTCAAATATTAACGGAAATAAACGATGAAATTTACTTACGAGAAAAATTTTTTTCACATTAATAATTTTTTTTCATATAATCCATAAATTTAAAAATAATGTCTAAAAACCACGAATGTTGCTTAGCCAAGGAGCCTCCCGCCCTCCCTGATCTTACCTTGAAAATACCATAAATGGCTTTGGTACTTTTAAAAAAAGTGAACCTACTATCGTATATACAAGGAATGCTTACATATTACTTTGAGTACACAACCTAAAGTTTGGCTAAGCCTACAATTGCTTAACTTTTCAAATCTCCCAACAAACGGCGCTGAAAATGTGTTAAGACACGACTTATCGTACTTATTAAACTAAGTATTTTAAATAATCTTAAAATTAATGCCTATTGTTGTTATTCAACCAATTAAAATAAAACACAGCTATAAAGTGACAATTTTTTTAATACTAATCGAATATCTTTAATACGGAAAAATCAAAAATTAAATTGAAATTACAAACGAAATCAAACTTAGATAACAATATAGTATAATTATTAGGTCAATATTTTAATTCTAGTTTCTAGGATGTCGTGAAACAAATTACCTTAGATTCTTTTATTATCAGGAATACACTCTGCTGAAGTCAACATATAAAATTGCGCGTATTGAAAAACTTGCGTGCAATCGCATGTAAATTGAAAGAAAACTTCAGACTATTTAATATGTTCAAGCTGTATTTGCAATGTTATATATTTTATGAATAATGCCATATTTATAAAAACAATCGAAGGCATATGAATCAGAATGAAGATTTTTTAGCAAAAAATTATTTAATTCAAACTAGATAAAAAAAAATGGAGTTTAGACTATACCATAATGAAAATATGCCCAGCCTTAAATTGACGGAAGGGAAATATTTCAATTTATAGGGAATTCCGTTATACTGCAGACAAATATTTTGGGCTCGTTTGGATGAATTTCTATCTAATTTTAACGATATCGTCTATAATACTTTTAAAGTTATTATAAATAGTTTGAAATATTTAAATAAAAAAAATGAATCTTTGTGGGAGAATTCCAATATGGAATATAACAATGCGCATATTATATATTTTTGGTAAACCATTTTATTTCTGTATTATAGTAACTAAAAAAAATTGTAGGTTAGGTATATTTCTTACAATTCTATTTCTAGAATGAATAATTTTATCCCAAAGGTGGGGACACAGACAACATCGTATGTATAGTAAAACGGTGTCTTTTTATTTAAAAATCTATTACATGTATTTGATCAAAATTTACATTTTTAAAAATATGGAACACTCCAATTCCTAAAAAAATAAAATAAAATTCGTTATCATTCAAATGAACATTTTCCCTACATATAGGATAATAGAGAAATATAAATTCCTAAAGCAGAGTGCGAGAAAAAATCTATTTTGCCAATATAATATAAATAGAAGTTTGATAAATACTAAAATATAAGGCTGAAACTTACACTATTTTTAAATTTACTTTGAAAATTTAGAAGGAAATCTTTCATGAAGTCACTTTCTAATATTTTTATAATTGGTTTATTATTCTCAATATTCTGCAATTATCTTGTTGCTTCCTTCAGTATTATAAAATACAATATATTTTATTAGATAGTTGCAGTGGGATTATACCAGAATTTCACATAAAACGAATGAAAGGTTTGTATTATTTATTAATTTATAAAAATTTTATATATTAATTAGACAATAAGCTCAATGGGCTAAATTCAAAAATCAAAACAAAAAAAGAAGAAATCTTTGAATTGCCTACTTTACCACCACCATTGTATGCTACCCGGCCTGAACCTGCAGAAGAAATATTCGAACTACCTACTTTACCACCACCATTGTATGCTACCCGGCCTGAACCTGAAGAAGAAATATTCGAACTACCTACTTTACCACCACC